>NRSZ01000704.1:0-27227 GCA_002901185.1 Tolypocladium capitatum
AGGTGATTGCGCCCCTGCGCTCACCTTCACAGATTGTAAGCGGCTTCGACACTTCGAAGCGCCCACCTATCTGCCTGGCGCGCCGTAGAGGTTCCCTCTTTGAAGGCACAACTTGGCACCGTTGTAGATGTCACAAGCACGGGTACTGTCGTGAAGGGCCGGCGGACGGGCGGCCAAACCCAGCGATTTGTCGTCATTAATCTGGCATGTTATTTAATATTGGCGTCAACTTTAGCTTGATCTTATGCATAGTTTGAGGCATCATCTGGTACATACAACCATAGCCGCAGGAGAGTTCGGGATCCCGTCCAGCTCTTCGGTCGGTCATGTTCAGCGCACGCGGTGGTGTCGTCTCCGTTTTGGGAGACGCTGCACCGCGACCCATACATTCCCATGCACCGTTTTGTCAGGTGACTGGCGGCCAAAACGGAACCATTTACCATTCTCGCGTCGCCATAAACCTCCGACATGGGCCATATCCAAAGGGACAACGGCACGCTACACTCACCCCAGGCACAACCCGCATACGGCTCGCCCAAGGATCGGCGCATGAATGCATACATGAGTCACTTGCCAGTCACTAGGTCCTTCCTCAGCAGAACCCAATAGGCACGACGGCTTCCTAGGAAGCCGTTCAGGGCATGACTACCTGGTTTGTATTTTCTGTGACCCAAGGCAAGGAATGAGACATCGGTATAAAGAGAAATTATAATGTAGAGCAAGAGCGCAGGGGACTAGGGTCATGCCCATATATAGTAGTTGCATAGTGTCGCACTAAAAAATGTGACGCCACACCTCGTGCACAGCATAATCCTCCTTATAACTTGACACATAGTATGGCGTTGCCTTGCTCCGTAGAAACCTGCAGCCTTCACGTGCCTACTAGGCTCTTATGAAGAAACCACATTCAATGTTGGCAAGTTACCGCTAAGTGGGAGATAGTCTGAGAAGCGGAAACGGTGAGGTTCCATGCCTTGACTGTAGAGACAATAGGCTAGATGCCGACACAGACAGCGTAGTCAAGCCACAAGGACCCGCAGTTAGACCCGACGCCTGGGTTCCACTTGTAGAAGTCGCTGAGTCCGACACCATACTGGTTGGAGATGGACCAGCAGCCATCGCCACTTTTTACGACGTGCCACTTCTTGCAGAACGCGATGGCTCCTGGCTGTGTCGAGCCGGCGGCTTGGTGTTGTCGGATGTTGGAGTAGGAACAGTGGAGGTGGTGGTGGTCGGGCTGGGTAAGGATGTTGTACCGGGCTCTTATTGATGCCAGTGATGCTAGCCCTGCTTCTGCCTTGTCTACTCTTGTCGGTTGTCACTTACCATCTTTTGGAGTAGGGTCATCCTTGGTGATGCAATAGCGGTAGCCCGAGCGAAACGTGCAGTTCGGCTGGCTCAGGCTGGGATTCCATTCCACCAAGTCCGCAACGTACACATCCCCATAGCTCGCCCAGAACTCACATCCGTTCATGTATTCTCTTCCTCCAGCAATGAAAGCGTCGTCCCAAGCGTTCTCATACGCGAAGCAACCCTCCCTGGTCCCCGGCGCGCGAGGTTTGTCACTCGGGAGCTGGATCAGCGGCCCGGTGGGCGTCGGCGTCGGCGTCTCCGGCGGTCGAGTGAAACTGGTCGACGGAACCGTTACTGTGTAGCCCGGATAAGTCTCCATGGAGCCAACGGGCTTGACGCAGTACGCGTAGTTGAGCCACAGGTTATTGCAGGAGGTGGTATTAACCTGCGGGTTGAGAAAGTAGAAGTCGCTGAGGGCGATGCCGAAGGAGACTGAGATTGACGCGCACGTGTCGCCCAGCGCGATGGTGTACCACTGTCCGCAGTTCGAGACCGACTCGCCCTGCTTATTGGTCGGGACAGGAGCTGGGGTGATAACGGCACCGTCGGGAACGGTGACGGTGCCGAGGGGTGGACTGAGGATGGGAAGTGTCAGAGGGCCAGTGTAAGAAAGCAACGCGACAGTCACGAATGCTCACCTGACGCAGAGGAATCTCCCTCTCCACGAGTTGAGGTTACCACATCCAGCGCTGATAACAGGGTTCCAAGCGAGCAGCTGGCTCAACGTGATGTTCTCCGCTTTAATTATGGACTCACACGAGTCCACCATTCCCAGTTGTCTGATCTTGCACGTCCTGGGAAGACAAATTGACTCACCTGGGGAAGGGAACAAGTTGCACGCGATGTCGATGCCGTTCTCGGAGATCAGAGATTCCGTAGATACACTCTTGGCTTCAGCAACCGAGTTGCACGAGTCGCCCTCCCGCACTACGTAGGTCTCAACCGTGCAGGTTGGTCGTGCTGGTGTGGCCGTGCTCGAGTTGACCGCGTAGGCCGTGGGAGTGACGTAGCCGTACTGCGTGGCGCCGCAACTCGAAGTTGAGGAGGCGAAATCGGAGGCACCTTCAGGGCTATAGCCGAAGGGAGACGACAGTTGCTTCCTCTGCGCGGCGAGCGAGCAGTCGGAGCAATTCTGTGCAGTGTTGTAGAGCACTTTCTGGTTGACCCAAGGGGCCACGACCAGGTCACAGTACTGCCCAGACTTTCTGCTAGAAATCAGTGGGCTGGACATGGGCGAAGCGCATCCAGTGACTTACGCGTCTTTGAGGCACGAGAGATCCGCCGCGTACAGGTAGCGATCGGTAAGGAACGTGGCTATGGCAGTTTCAGCGTCAGAGGCATTGGCGTAAACCGGGTCCCAAGAAGGTCCGTCTGGAGGGCTTCGTACCCGGATACGCAATATCCCCAGGCGGAACCATGACGTCGTTCTTCCCAGTGCATGACTTGGAAATCCTATCTTTCAGGGTGGCCAGCTCGCTCCGGCACGAGCCCGCGCAGAGAGTCTGAAGAGCAGCCTCGGGCAGGATATTGAAACTTGCCTCGCTACTGAAGACGGAAAGCAAATCATGAGCGTTTCATTGCGACAGCGAAACAGAACAGCATTCCAACTCACAAGCCTGCATGGTCAACCAGCCAGTCTGGGCAGGATACGGTGGTGTTTACAGCCGCAAAGCACCCATCGCTCAGGCCGAAAGAGTCGAAATGCATGACGTAATTTTCAAATTGCTGGGCAGCAACTCCAGAAATGAGACGCAGCGAAGCTGCAATCAGAATTGACTGAGCCATGTCGACAGTGGCCCTTCAGCGCTGTCGACTGAGCAGAGGAGTGCCTTGGCCGTGACCAGAGTATCCTGGCGGAAAGATTCCTGGCCGAGATGGAAACGTGGAAAGAGTGGCTGCGGCGTGAAAAGGAGTGACTGCAGTGAGCACAAAGCCGCTCGGTTCAGAGTGGCCAGCAAACCCGACTCCCGAGTGGTCTCTCGCCTTCTAACCCCCTTGCAACCCGAGCAATTTGATGTTTGCTTGCCCGTCATTATCGTGACTTAGAGTGGACCTAGTGTAGCCAGCCATTCAGCTCCTACCACGTCTGCTGCACCTGTCCTGCCCAGAAAATTAATTTCAAACGTCGGCAGGGCTCGGAGTTTCGATGGGCTTTGGATTATCGCGGGCATCCGGAGCAGGCCGTGAAGATCGGTACTAGACCCGTGTCACTGCCGCGGATGTCGCCTGACCAAGAAAGTATGAGGCACATCGCCTTCTAATTTGTCTTGGAAACCCCCTGCATCGGCCGTTGCATGTGGAATGCGGGCCGGTGTGACAAGACATAGTGAGGGACGTCAACCGTTACAGGGAGGATACATATACATATTATATCTGTGGAAATATACTCCGTATATAATCCCGACTTGTGCGATTCCTAGTGGAGTCGGCTCCCATTTTGCTAGTTAGCCGCACATCTCAACAATATCAAACCCTGCAGTGGCTGGCGGCTTGCCACGCAGGTGCTTGTCAGCAACGCCACGACGTGGTATCTCATTTCAGACCCTTACGAAATGGAAACCCCGAGGCGGAACTTCAGGGCCGACTGCGGTCAGCAATCGGCAAGGGTGCGGCGATATGCCCGGCCGGAGCATCGTGGCCGATTAAGCTAAAGGACGACGCCACTTTTGTCCTTCGCAGATGACAACCCGGGCGGTCGTATCGGCTCTGTTGCCCTCAGTATTCTCTCGGGTGAAGTAGGCAGTATGAGAACCACGAGCTTGTTGCTAATACTCGGGCTCTCCTGCCATGCCCTGGCGGGGTCTGCCGAGTCCATCCCCGACTTGGTCGTACCCTCTGTAAACAAGGGCCTCTCGTTCCTGGGGCGCAGAGCGCAGGCACACAATCACTCGTTGAGTCGCCGTGACGATTATGCCTGCGGCCCAGACAGTACGTGTTTCTGATCTTAACAGACAAGCTACGTCGTCGCCGTCAACTGACCTCGACAATAGGACCATGCAAAAACGGCGCCTGCTGCGGTGGTAAGTGTCTATCGGCACCCTGTGGCCAGGGCGTACACTGACATCACTTCTAGGAGGCGGCTATTGTGGCTACGGACCAGACTACTGCGGAAATGGCTGCACTAGTAACTGCGACGCGCATGCCGAGCGTGGGAAGTTCGCGGATCCCCCAAACAAGCAGTGTCCCCTAAATACCTGCTCACAGCACGGGTTCTGTGGCACGACCAAGGGTAAGACAGCTTGATAGCCTTAGAACTTACTGGTGCAGGCGTTAAGTCATGGCAGATTTCTGCAATGACAAGTGTCAGTCCAACTGCGTGGAGCACCCCAAGCCTCCCGGCGGAGGAGGCGGTGGCAAGACTTTGTCCAAGGGTGAGCATTCCCACAGGTTCTCGTGACAATTTTGACTCAAGATGGATGCTGAAAATCGTCAGTTATTGGCTACTGGGAGGCATGGAACGACAGATCCAAGTGCCATCAGATCCGGGCAAAAGATCTCCCTGGTACGGTTCTATTCCCATCACCAGAGCATCTCCTGCAGTGACGCCCAACTGATCCCGCCTGAAGTGAGCGCTTTGACACATATCAACTACGCCTTTGCATACATCGAGCCGCAGACGTTTCAAATCACCACCATGGATGCGGCCACGCCATCGTCGACATTTTCTGACCTCGCAAACATCAAGACGTACAACCCAAACCTGCAGATTTTCATCAGTCTCGGCGGCTGGACCTTCTCGGACAACGGGACGGCCACGCAGCCGGTGTTTGGCAACATCGCCCGGAGCTCGTCAAACCGGCAGAAATTTGCTGATATCGTGCTCAAGTTCCTTGACTCGTACGGTTTTGATGGTGTGGATATTGACTGGTGAGCAATCTGATTTGCGGGTTAGTGTGCTGGCGACAGCTGACTGTAAACAGGGAGTATCCAGGCGCCCCTGACCGAGGCGGCAAGCCCGATGACGTCGAGAACTTTGTCCTCTTGCTCAAGGAGATACGCGAAACATTCGGCAAGGCTGGTCGCAAGCTAGGCATTACTTTCACGGCACCGTCGTCATATTGGTATCTGAAATGGTTCGACCTCCCTGGCATCATGAAGCACGTTGACTGGGTCAACCTGGTAAGTTACGACACCGCCAGAACCCTTTGGATGCAGTTCGGCGCAAGGACCGCTAAATTATTCGCTAGATGTCGTACGACTTGCATGGCATTTGGGACGGCAATAATCCTATGTAAGTGTCGTGTGGACGGGTTCCGTCTGTTGACTTTTGTCGTGTCCCAACATGAAACGTGCCTTTTCTGATTAATATCGACAGTGGTGCCATCGTCCAGGGCCACACAAACCTTACCGAAATAAAGGCCGCCGTTGAGCTCTTCTGGCGCGTGGGAATCAAGCCGTCGCAGATAGCTCTGGGATTTGGCTTTTACGGCCGGTCTTTCACGCTGGCGGATCCGAGCTGTACTAGACCGGGTTGCCCATTCAGAAGTGGTGCTAAGCCCGGCATTTGCACAGGCACCAGTGGATGTAAGACAGCGCACGATCTCGTTTATGAGTTTAGTGCCACTGCTAATATCGACAGACCTCGCCTATTATGAAGTCCAGGACATGTTGAAGAATGACAAAATCACGCCCGTCCACGACAAAGAGGCCGCTGTCAAATATTTTTCTTGGGGCAATGACCAGTGGATTTCCTACGACGACGCAGAAACATTCAAGCAGAAGATTGAGTGGGCAGACAGTATCGGCTTTGCAGGCTCATTGATCTGGGCTTCTGATCTTGGTGAGTGCGAGAAAAGTGAAGTGAAGCTCAGTCATCAAGACTCACCACCAAGGCTTCTTCAGACAGCTATGAGTACACAGCTCACAAGGCTTTGACGGGCAAAACCCAACTTGGTTCACCCACCAAAGACAAACAAAAACAGGTATCGCAAGTCCTCACAGCCGAAATTGACGCCAGCTTCGGCGCGAACTGCTATAAGGAGCAGAACACGCTCAAACAGCAATGCGAGTCGGAGTACGTTAAAGTCGGTTACGACAAGTCGGGGCAGAAATGCAGCAAGGGGGAGAAGGTAAGTCGTGGGTCTTGTTGTCGCCCTGGACAGATTGAACTCGCCGATTCACGTTGCTAACAACGACCTGATGTAGTCCAAAGGCCTTTGCGGCAAGATCATCTGCTGCCCCAAGAGTGCCGGCATGGTAAACTGCCAGTGGCGCGGCTCGGGCAGCGACTGCAATGGACGCTGCCACGAGGGCGAGGTTACCATCGCCGGGTCGAGCTGGGGTGGGTCGCCGGGGGAGTCGAGCGAGGACTCGAAGTGCCGTCGGGGAGGGATGGCCTTCTGCTGTCAAGCCAGCAAGTTTAAAACGTTGACCGACGGCTGCCGTTGGGAATCTGAGTGGTGAGTAGACCCGACGGGGTGACTTGGTCAGGGCTAGCCACTCACGTCTGAATGTTTTGACAGCGGCAAGGCGTGCAAGAGCGACGAAGAGAGCTTGGCCACGGCCGTGCAGGTGGAGGAGAACATGTACATCAACCCGAGCAGGTGTCACGAGTACCACTACTGCTGCAAAAAGGACCGACCTATCCCTTTCACGGACTGCCATTGGAAAGGTGATTCTCCGGACTGCGTCGACAACACATGCGACAAATCTGAGATAACACTGAAGACTGATCCGCGTGGGGCCAGCGTGTGGAGTTGCGAGTGTGAGTATACCCGATGTCCTTCTACGTGCAGCCCCCTTACTGCCTTACGAGAGCGTCCTCATGGAGCCGCAGCGGGATACTGATTTACAACTTGGACAGGGGAACGCAAGAAGTCGCTATGCTGCAAGCCCAATGGCGACGCCGTCCGGGAGCTGAGTTGCAACATAGACTTGTGCTATTTCGACGGAAGCATGTGCGAGGGTTTCCTGACCGATGAAGACGACACCTCCCGGCCGCGGGCGAGGATGGATGATGACAATGGCAACGACGTTAGCAACGACGTCGTGATCCGGACATATGTCAGCCCCTTTGACGGTCAGGAGTACGAATACCTCGAGGCGCGCGCTGGACAGACCTTCCCCGGCCAGCCACGCGAAGTGCTCGTTAAGCTTGGCAAGATTTCGTTTAAATATCTCAGCCGCGCGTATCCCAACACGGTATCCCAACACGGTAAAGAAACTTTACAAAGGCGACGGAGCGTCCACCGCTCCTCTCAAGGGAGGGTTTCAGTAAGCATCTCTCCGTCCCAGGCAACGTGGTGGCTAACTGGTCGCTAGAATGGCAAGCACGTTATGCGCGACCACCAACGTGGTTTTCACCAAGCTCGCCGACCTTCCAAAGAAGGGCTTGAACACTGACCATTTCAATGAGGCGAGGTCCCCTGCGCCTCCCGCATGTTGTTCGGCCGCTGACCTTGCGGGTGTACAGGTCCAAGTGCCAAAATGGCTGCTCCAAACCTCCTATTCGGGTGTCCTGCCTGGCGGTGGGATCATGAAGGCGGCGAAATTGTCGGCCGCCAACATTGCGGCTGGATGGACCAAGGAATATTCGGTACCGGTCAAGCAGTTGGTGAAAACTGTCACCGACCAGATGGACTGGAAGGCCCCCAACACGCCGGCCGATCGACTCGGAGCCGTCATTGGTGATTATGGCTACCGCGCGGGACTATTCCTGCTCGACAACACCATAAACGGCGTTAAAGGCAGATTGCATAAGAACTTTAATCCCATGTCGAAAACGACGCTCGAGGACTAGATGAGAACGGCCATCTCTACGGGGGGTATCGGTCATGGGGGCGAGGCTGTCGAGAAGATTGCTAAGCACCTTCAGTCGGTAAGTAAAATTTCAGCAAAGTATAGCTGCCCCCTTGTCGGTCCCCTAAAGCTAATGTCTCGCAACACAGACTTTTGGGGTCTTCAACTATATGAATGGAGCGCTTATAGCCGACATGGTGGACAGAGTGCGGTTGGACCAGCTCAAGGAGATCCAGAACATGGAGGAATACATGCCGGAGCTCAAGGGCATCCTAGCTGTGTGGAAGGAGTTTGAGCCGGCCTACCACGCCATGATCCAGACTAAGGCCAAGACGTTTGTTGACTACACGACGAACTACATCATAATGACACTGGGGAGTGGCGTTGGGCTAAGCGACAAGCTTGCCATGCTTCGCTATTTGGCTGAGGAACTTGGCAAGAAGACGGGGGAGCTCAGGTTTCAATATTAAAATTAGGGAGTAGCGGTGAGCCAGGCGATTTGGTGGGTTCTGTTCCCTATACGCGGGCTATTGTGTCGTGCGGTTCCTAAAGTGATGTTGTGTAGGGATCACGTAATAGGCTGATGTGGCCTCTTGCGATAGTTGATCCGATGAATTGATGATGATGCTATCTAGCTATGCTACGGCACACACAAGAGGAATAGGGGGTCGGCCTGATTCCGGGTGCGGCTGAAATGGCACTAATCTCAACAGATGTCTGGTACTCTGGCATCTATACTCCGTGTAGGTAGGTACCTACGTCAAGGTGGTACCTACGTCAAGGTAATGCCGTGCCTGGGATGCTGCGGCGCGGAGAGGGTCACACTAGGCCCAGCCCTCCTCACCGTGTCGCAGTAATGTGAGAAGCAGCATGATTATCCGAAGGAAGAAGTAAATCTACAATTCGGGTACACGCCGGGACGAGAATGCTTATCGGCGAAGCGAGAGTGGACATGGCTGGTGCTGTGTTGTTGGCTGTGCTGCGGCGCCATAAATCGCCTACAATTATAAATCCACCTCACGCCTGCTTCTTCACCCTCCAATTCTCGACTATCCCCCACCTCCGCACGAATGTCTCAGCCCATCTTTCGCGCTGGAGCAGAGTCCTGCGCCCGAGCACTGTCAGCACAGCGGACCTTCCATTTACGAGCTGCGACGGTCCACAGAGCCGTCGTTTTGGCCGCACCGAGTCTGCACCATCGCCCGTGGCCTGCGGCTGCGGGCCGGCTTCACCCGTCGCGGTCCCGTCAAGCCTTCTACTCGACGAAAATGCCGCTCGAGGAAGACAAGATGCCGGCGAACTGGACGGAGCAACCCCAGGAGAGCGATGCCAAGATCCACATGGCCGCGTTTGAGGAAAAGATGAAAGCTTATCGAGCCCAGGATCGTCTCGAAGAAATCGACAAGGAGCTCAACAACGAGCATCTCAAGCCCGACGCACCGTGGGGACTTGCTGTCTACCGCACGTGCTACGACGACGAGGTCGGCTGGCAGAAGATGCGCGAGCACCTGGAGACAAGGGTGCGGGAGAGCCTTGAGTACTACGTCAACGACGGCATGCTCCAGCGTCATCGATTTGTCTTCATGGACGACAAGACACAGTTTGATGGTGCTAGTCCTGCCAAGGTCCGAGACCATTTCGAACAATGGGCCAAGGAGGAACTGGCGAGGAACTGGGCCGCGCAACCGGTGACGGAGGAGATGCGCCACGACATGTACGGCCCACCGGACAACCCCGACAACGGCGCCCTCTCCTGGGCCGGAACGCGATACCATGTTTGCGTGTTGATTGACGATGTATGCCTGCTATCTCTGGACGAGAACAGGGTTGGGCCCATATTCATGCTGGTCAACAAGGATTTTGGAATCCCCCATGAAATTACGGAAGACAACGAACACCCTGACTACGAGGATGGGTGGATGGTTGACCACAATGAGGGTCCGGGCGGCTGGATTTACGTCAGATCGTCAGAATACGTCGAAACATACAACGCCTTGCATGACCGCAACGAATGGGGAGAAGATGATAGGTTCATGTACCCATCCATGGTTTACGGCGACATGGGTCTCGAGAGGTCACCAGCATTCTGGAGGGAAGAAGTTGCCGCGAAGAAGGGCTGACTGGGAGCCTCTCGGACTGCAGAGACGTCCGTCTGGCACACCCAGACGTCGCGGACCTGCGCACGCGTTTTCCCCTTCCGTACCAATAAGTGCGTGCCCGCACGGACACCGAGAGACACGGCCCTGAGCGAGACATGGCCGGAAAAGACAAAAAGCAATGAGTATAATGGGAGGGCGCGGCCATGCCGGCGTGTAATATGCAAGGAAACGTAGATTGACTACCGATAATCTGGTGCATAATTACAACATTTTTTTATAGATCTGATGACAGCAGCGAACACCGGCTATTATATGTTCTTGTTTCTTTTTTACACGATGAAGACGGATTTGAGGGGTGTGAAATTCGTCGGTTTCGCCCAGCAAGACTTCACAGTGGCCGAGAGGGCCGCGATCCGAAAAAGAGGCAAAATAAAGTTATCTAGCTAGTGGATATTAGCGGCGCCATCAACGGGAGCGGCGCTGTGCAATATCAGATTGAGAATGAAAGCGAGGACCGACGCACACACACGTGACCCCTCTTTAGGGGCTGTAGAGTCTATACAGCACCGAGGAATATAGGCAGAGTATAATCAAGCCACTCCTCAATTCTCCCTATAACCAGTTCCTCCTCGGTTACTAATTATTATTCGTTCGATAGCGCCAGAAGGGCTAATCTTCTGACCGCATGCCTCTTGCGAAGACGAGTTATAGCGAGGTAACCAGGTGTTCGGCTGTTTGGCCCCCGCTGAAGCTGTGGAGTCGGCTTATGACGGTCCCGTCCCTGGAGACTCCTCCATGCTTCAACAGACGGCTTGCAGCAAGCATTAAACGTTGGTCAATTGAGAACGCGCCGAGGTCGTTCACTCATGTCCCGCCCACTCTTGCACCGGATACGGCCGTTCAGCGGACCGGCATCTTCAAAAGCCGCGACGGCATGTCGTTGCTCATGCAGACTAAACGAAGCACCGAGGCGTCGAGCCTTCGCCTCGACTTCGCCCCGGCGGCTCATGGAGACGACGGGATTCACAGAGAACCAGCTCATGGTCCGAGAAGCGGTTGGCCAGATATGCTCCCAGTTCCCCAACGCGTATTGGCAAGAACACGATCAGCGGGAGCAGGACCCGACAGCGTTCCACGCCGCCCTCGCAAAGGCCGGCTGGCTGGGCATCGCGCTCCCCGAGTCGCTGGGGGGCGCGGGCCTGGGCATATCCGAGGCGACCATGATGATGCAGACCATTGCCGAGTCGGGCGCCGGCATGGCGGGAGCACAGGCGATCCACGCCAACGTGTACGCGACGCAGCCGCTGGCCGAGTTCGGTACGCAGGAGCAGCTGCGGGAGACCATCCCCAACATCATATCTGGCAAGTGGCGCGCATGCTTCGGCGTCACCGAGCCCGACGCGGGCCTCGACACGCTGAGCCTGGCCACGAGGGCGGACAAGGTCGACGGCGGGTACAGCATCACCGGCCAGAAGATATGGATCACCTGCGCGCAGGTTGCGTCCAAGATGGTCCTGCTCGCGCGCACGACGCCCCGAGACCGGGTTCGCAGACCGAGCGAGGGCCTCTCCCTGTTCTGCATCAGCCTCGACCGCAACCAGCCGGGCCTGACCATGCGCAGGATTAAAAAGATGGGCGGCCGTGCCGTCGACGCAAACGAAGTCTTCTTGGACAACTACCGCGTCCCGGCCGGAACGCTCATCGGGGAGGAGGGCAAGGGCTTCAAGATGATCCTCCAGGGCATGAACGCCGAGAGATGTCTACTGGCCGGAGAAGCTCTCGGCTTGGGATACGCCGCACTATCCAGAGCAGCGGCCTACGCGCGAGAAAGAGTCGTCTTCGGGCGGCCCATCGGCATGAACCAGAGCATCGCCCATCCTTTGGCCGACGCGCACCTCCGTCTCGAGGCCGCGAAGCTGGCGACGTACCACGCCGCACGGCTATACGACGCCAGCAAGACGGACGCGGGCATAAAGCAGGACGCCGTCGGCATCGCCGCAAACAGCGCCAAGTACGTGGCGGCCGAGGCGGCCTTTACGGCCTGCGAGCGCGCGGTCCTCACGCACGGCGGGATGGGCTATGCGGCCGAGTACGACGTCGAGCGCTGGTTCAGGGAGTCTTTGGTGCCGCGCATCGCGCCCGTGAGCCGGGAGATGATTCTGAATTATATTGGCGAAAAGGTTCTGGGGCTGCCGCGAAGTTACTAGAGATGAGCCCCGTCGAGGTCGTGGATATCGACGTGTTCTCGCAAACATGACTCTCGAAGGTGCCTTTCATGATCGAGGCTAAAGCCTCGGCGAGCAAACCCTCTTGCCTGTATCTCGCTGTATCCCATTCTCATTCCTATCCTGCAGCCCTCATCAAAAACTCCCGTGCCCGTGTGGCTTCCATCTGCCCGGCCCGGTGGCCTCGAGTCACTCAACTCGCTCAAAATTGGGTGTACAGCTATCAACGGCCTCGCCACCTACACCTCATTCAACCCTCAGCCAGTTGCCGCAGCGCCAAACCATTGGACGAGATGGCCCTTTTGGAGACACCGAGCGCCGACGATGCTCCCCGCAAGTGGTGTGGGAGAGCGAGGCGTTGGGTGTCGACGAGGCAGGCATCTCTCGCTCCAGGTTTCTTCGTCCGAAATCTCGACAAACGATATTGGAGTGCATGAGAGATGGCACGACTGCAAAACACGCCACCTTGTCTCACGTGACGCAACCGCGGATACATGCTCGTCTCACAGGTCAACCATTCGCAAACACCCCAATCTCGTTCATTCACTTCAACGATCATCAAGACCCGTTAGATCCCCGAAAATGCTTCGTCCCACGACGGTGGCGGTGCGTGCGCAGCTAGGCCGCCAGCTCGTCCCCGCTGCCGCGCGCTCCACGGTTCGCCTCTCCCGCGAACCGTCATCTCTCTCCTCGACCCGGTCCCGCCTGCTCGAGAGCCGAAAGAAAGCGACGCCCAAGACGGAGACGAGGGAGAATGCCGTCGAGAACCCGTCGTTTGAGACGAGCTTTGCCAGCCTCGGGCTGGGCAGGAACATGAAGATCTTCCTCATCGTGGTTGTGGGCGTCCTTGGCACCATGGAGTCGTGGCTCTACTGCAAGGCGGCCTGGATATGGTTGAAGGGGGGAGAGACGCAGGCGGCTGAGAAGAAATGAGCGGACAGCGACATGTGTACCCGTGAGCACCCAGCATGTGTCCGGTTTGAGACTGATTGCGAGAGCAGAGAAAGTTGCACGACGGGGGCATTTCCACACAATGCGCCGGCTTCAGCTTTGGTTGCATGGACACAAGAGGGTCGGCTTCATGTGCACTTGACGGCGTTAGGCTCGGCTCGCTACTCGAACAAAGATGTACGGTCACGGTGGGCGACAGTCGTAAGATCTACCTCTTCTCAAAACAGGGCTACAAGAACCATCTGAACTCTTCCACACTCGGGCCGTCCCGCAGTCTCTGCGTCGGCACGTCTCGCGGGTCAACCTTGAAGCCCGCCTTCCGGTCCCGCCTCCCGTTGTCGAACATCATGAACGCGCCTAGGCAGGCCGTGATGAACGCGCCGGCCGCACCAAAGCAGGCAGTGGTGATGAGCGCCGGCATGTACTTGGGGGCGTCGTGCAGTTGGAAGATGTTGCTGGCCACGAGGCCCATGAGGTTGGCCAGGGGCACGCCGACGGACGTCAGCGTCACGCGGCGGCCCTCGTGGGCGATGTTGTTGTTGTACCAGGTCGACAGCAGGACCGACGGCGCCGAGGTGCCCCAACACATCATAAAGGTGGCGTAGTACGCCAGCTGGAGCTCGGTCTCGACGTTGCTGATGGCCGCATAGATGATGAAGCCGGTGAGCGTCAAGACGAATCCCAGCACGATGAAGGGGAAGCGCAGACGAGTCCAGTCGGAGCAGAAAGCCAGGACAAGCAGCATCACCGCACCCGTGACGTTGGGCGCGACGGTGTACAGGTTCGTCTTCACGGTCGAGTAGCCGAGCCGCTGGATGATCTGCGGCAGAAACAGCGAGACGGACTGCAGGGGCATGCCGAGGCAGATCTCAATGGCCAGGAAGGCAAACGTGGTGGGGTACTTGAAGATCTGGAGCGAGTCCTTGAGGTTGAACGCCTCGGAGACGACCGACGACGAGTCAACCTGGATGCGGTGGAAGGCGAGCGCTTTCTCGTCCTCGCCGAGGAAGCGGGCCTCGGCCGCGCTCGGCGGCAGGTACCAGTACGCAAAGACGGCGAACGAGACGGACAAGGAGCCCTCGATGAGGAAGAGGTACCGCCAGGCATACATGTCCGACTTGATGTGGAAGACGCCAAAGGCGAGGAGCCCGCTGAAGGCATTCGCGATGTTGGACGCGGCATAGAAGACGGCCAGGCGGCGGGCGAGCTCGCCGCGGCGGTAAAAGGTGGTCAAGTAGTAGATGACGGTGGGGAAGAAGGCGGCCTCGGACATGCCGAGGAACCAGCGCACGGCGAAGATGCCCGAGAAGTTTTGCGTCGAGGCCGAGAGCAGGGTCATGGAGCCGAAGACGAACATCATGACGGGCAGGGCACGCGCGGGGCCGTACTTTTTGGCGAGCATGGCAAAGGGCGGCGCGAAGAGGACGTAGGGGACGAAGAAGATGGAGACGACGAGGTTGTACTGGCCGTCCTTGAAGCCGAGGTCTGCCGGGGCGGGGGGCCGCGCGTGAGCAGAGCGGTCCGAGGGAGCGAGTCTCGGGTGCTTACCTTTGCTGAGGCCATCCGTCTGGGCGTTGCTCAAGTTGCCCTTGTCGAGGGCGTTGAAGAGGTCTGGACGCCATGGTCAGCAAGCGGCCGCGACGGACGACACGGCCCCGACGACTGACACATGACGGCCAAGACGGGCAGGATGCGAAGGTCGAACTTGAAGCACAGGCTCCGCTCGGCAGCGTGGTCGACGACGCGCGCCGTCTCGACGAACTCGCCGTCCGTGGGGCTGCTCGAGGCGTGGCCGAGGTCGGCGCCGTGCTTCGTTTCGGCGACGGCCTCGACATCGGGCGTGGCGGGGGGCACGGCCATGCTTGCGGCGGCGACGGGGAGCTGCAGGGTCCAGGCCGGAGTGCTCGCGAGAAGCATGCGCGGGGGAGAGACGGGCTCGCTGGCGAGACGGGCGTTCGCTTGGGTTTATAGCCTGGGGCGTTGCCGATCCGCGGCTCGCCGAGCTTCCTATCTCACGCCCGGCGCTTCCATCAGGCAGGCATCAGAGGCGCAGGGGAGCCTCGTGGTGCTCCACGCCGTTATCTCGGTGCTCAGGGCCGGGGCCGGGGTGTCTCTTATCGTGGCGCCCATGGGGGTCAAGCCCGAGCTCTGCGGCGGGCCACGAAGCCATGCTGCAGCAAACAGAGCTTGCCCCGGCCGCAGGCACAGCCTTGTCACGGCGCCGCCGACGACGCCGTGTCGCGCTAATTACGCCGTGCAGCCAACTCTTATCGCGCCCAGCGGCACGACGCCACCAAACGCCCAAGGCTTACCGCAACCCGTCGTAGATTGCGTCCGTGCTGGTGGACTTGCCCGTAAACGCGTTGTACGACGCGTCCGTGCTTCCGGGCCTGCGCATTCGCCGGCGCGGCCAATGACGTCGCCGTCCCTCGCTCCTCGCTCGTGGGGCTGCTCTGCGGCATCGACTGAAAAGCGGGCTCTTCCTGCAGCAAACGCAGGCCTTTCATCATCCAAGACGAGCACAGCTCGACCCTCGATCCCTCGTCAGCCGAAGCCATGGCCTCCAAGATCGCCGTCCTCACCGACAACGCGCCCAAGCCCCTGCCCGGCATCTACAGCCAGGCCATCAAGGCCAACGGCATGGTCTTCGTCTCGGGCGCCGTGCCCATGGACGCAGAGACGGGCAGGCTGGTCGACGGCGACATCCAGGCGCACACGGCAAGTCGACGGCGCCGGCACCCCGCCGTCCATGTTGCTGACCGTCCCAGCACCAATGCATCAAGAACCTCGCGGCCATCCTCGAGGCCGCCGGCTCCAGCATCGACAAGGTGGTCAAGGTCAACGTCTTCCTGTCCGACATGGACGACTTTGCCAAGATGAACGAGGTCTACGCCACCTACTGGGGCGACGTCAAGCCCTGCCGCACGTGAGCTGCTCGTATCTCTGGCCGTGCCCGGGAACACACTGCTGACCCGCAGCGACAGGTGCGTTGCCGTCAAGACGCTGCCGCTCAACACCGACGTCGAGATCGAGTGCACTGCGCTGTTGTGAGGAGAACGGCGGTGGAAGAATGCCGAGGGACCAGAAAAGCTGACGTGGATCGATTGCGCTCGTTGCCACAGACCCTCGTCCGAGTGAAAGCGAGTCCGGTGACGGTGTTGGTTTAGACTGGGGATGCCGCGTTGCCTCGAGGCCAATGTCCAAGATACGCCACCCTCGGCCGCTGCGGCCGAGGCACTTTCTGGGGATGTGAACAAGCGAACCGAACCCCAACGTAGACGACGGCCTGGTTCATCTGGCAAACATGCGTGGGGGTCCGCGTCATGGTGGCGCCGCCCTGCCCTTCTGTGGCGTTTGTCTATCCATTCTAGCCCTACCAGCCTCTCGCCTTGGTCCAGATATCCACAATCTCGTCCTCCATGCCGGCCCGATCCTCGTCCACCACAAAGTACCAGCCAAAGTGGCTGCTCGTGATGCACGCGTGGTTGGGCCAGAGCCTGACCTTCTGCCCGACCTCGACCATGCCCTGCTCGGGTGCCGGCCCAGACCCGGCCTTGCCCGACCTCCACGTCAGGATCCCGTGCTCCTGGGAGAAGCGGCCGACGACCCAGCCTTGAAAGTCTTGGACGTCGCAGCGGGGCATCTCGACACCCGCCCTGCCCCAAGGAGCCAGCATCGCCATGCCGTCGTAGGCCTTGCAGAACTCGCGGCCGAGAGCCAGGCCGCCGGAGCCGATGAGGGCCTCGGACGTTCCGTCCGCGCCTCGGCCGGGGTAAACGCTGTGCACTTCCGCCAGGACCGTCAGTGCCATGTCTCCCCACGACAGGTGAGACGACGAGATGCTGTGGGCTGCCAGCTGCTGCAGGTCCAGCATTGGATATACTCCGGCGTGAATCTCCACGCCATGGCCACGTTCCTTGACCAGGTTGAAGAGCGTAGAGAGCGACGTCGTCTCCGCCTGCAGCTCGGGCGCAGCATTGTCCGCGGCGTCCTCGCTGCTCGCGAAGAGGTTCTGCACAGACAGCGCCGTCGGCGTCGCTCCCGCAGAGACCACCAACGAGGGGGGGTTGGACAGGGCCTTCTCCGTCGCCCGGGCACGCAGACGATCGGCGCCGTTCAGCATGGCGCCGATCTCCTCCTTCATCATCCTGACGGCCGCCACGCGGCTGTCTCCTCCGTACGAGTGGCCAGCGTGCGAGTATAGGCCCGAGAGGATGATGGTCCCCAGGTCGTGCGCCTCGAGCGCCGCGTCGGCCAGCTCCAGGAACCGCGCGCTGTCTTGGACCACGCCCGCTCGGCGCCCGCCCATGTCGATCTTGATGTGCGCATGCGGCACGACGCCGGACAGGCCCTGCATCTCGGACACGACGGCGAGTTGGGCCGGGTCGTCCAGCAAGACCGAGACGCTACCCTCGCCCAGGGTTCTGGCAATGGCAGCGAGGCGAGACATGGCATTCCGGGCAACGGGCAGGCCGTACAGGACCTTTTACAACATCAGCACATGCGCAGTGGATGGGAGGAGAAGCAGACGCTGGGATCCGGTCGTACGTTTACGCGTCTACCTTGGCCCCTGTACTCGGTCAGCATCGGCAAGAGGAACTCGGCCTCGGCCAGCGTCGACACGATGAGGTTGACGGGCCTGCCGGCGTCGGTGCCGACTTGGAGCCGCGTCAACTCGACAGTCTAAGACGGGATTTAGCCGTTGAACTCGCTGCTCGGGGCGCAATTCCGGCACACGCTCTCGAGGAGTGGCGGCGACCTTGTGCGTCTTGACATGGGCCCTCCACCCCAGGTTCAGCCTCTCGCACGCCTGGAGCATGCGCGCGCAGTTGCGCCGCGCAGCAGCGACGTCGACGACGGCCGCCGGAGTCGGGACGTGGCGGATCGACTGCCCGACGTAGAGCGCCGCCAGCGCGTCCTTGGGCGACGTGGGGTAGAAGTCGGTCGAGGACATGTTGGGCGGACAGGACGGCGAGGTGTGCTCGAGCTGGCGACGCGGCGAGGGTCGATCTTCGAGGACGGCCACGAGGGCAGCTACCGCCGCGGCTGGTTCCTGGCGATGCGCGACTTGTTCCGCGAGAGGAGCTGATGGCTTCGAACTCAGCCGGCATCTCGACGCTGCGAAGCCGGCGTCACGTCCAGGCTCCACCGACGAACCCCGCTCGCAAGGATACGCGTCGGGATATCCGACGTGGGGGTCATGCATGGAATGCATGGAACGCCGCGACTCAGCTGGCCATCGCGCCGAGTCGTGCGACGCCGTATCTGGCACGTGCGTCGAATCGTCGTCGACGCCGCGGGAAGCGATGACGACGTCGAAGGACGCCTTGATGCCCACGGAAGCTGGAGACGATTCCACATTCTCCGGCGTCAGCATTGTTCACCGACGGCATGCCGCTGTGGTCTGTGCGAGATGGAGTCGTGAACTCTCCAATTCCCATCGTCGACATTTGTGCAGATGGTCTCCAGTTCCTACGGTGACACCGGCCACGCACCATGCCAGAGCCTCCCGACCCCTCGACCCCAGGCGGCAGGCTTGCGCCAGAGAATCCCTTCCCGGCCGCCGTCGACGAAGCCGTCCTTGGGTGCTCGGCCAGGCAACGGGTCCGTCGGGGCCGACGTGCAGCGTCCAAGGGCCGGCCGCATCCGTTCCTGGCCATGAACGGCGCGCTCTCACGGCCATCGACACATCCCGTCCGAGCAAGCTCGCCTGTCCCAAAGGGACGCTTCAGCACCGCGTCACGGGCACCTCGCCGGCGGCCGGGGCCCGCATCTTTGCCGTCCCCCTCTCAATCTGCCGCTGCAGCTGCTCCAGGCGGCTCCCCCTGGGCCCTCTCGCTTGCCACGCGCGCGTGCCCTCGTCGAAGACGTCGTCCATCTCCTCGAGCGTGTAGCCCTTTGTCTCGTGCGCTGCCACGAACATGTGGATGAAGGCTGCCGCGTTGACTTGGCGTCGTCAGCTTCCTCGTCTCCCGGCTCCCGGCATCGGGCCCGTGTGCTCACAGCATCCAAATTTGTAATACGTCTTGTAGCTGCGGAACCCGTGTTGGTTGCATGTTCGGGCGAGTGCGGAAAGCAGCCCCGTACTTGACGTGCCATACTGCGGCGCAAGACACTTTAGCTGCCTGAGTTGCGGCTGGACGACTCACAGAGGGGCGGCACCGCAAAAGCCAGTGCCATGTTGAACAGCCAGTTGGTCGCCGTGCAAATCGACACGGCCTTGGGTACGAGCACACGATCCCATACGAGGCAGTGCGGTTTCCCACGACGACCCACGTTATGTCCCTGTTATCCGCCGTTCTCGCCTCTCCCGCTTTCGGCCGGCCGTAGTACTGCTGCAGCGCGCCTGTGAAGCTCGAGTCGGGAAGACGAGCGCGGCCGAAATGGCGACGGGAGGCGCTGCCTACCGGGCGTGAAGAGCAGAGCCATCATCAGACACGATCCAACGACGAGCGACGGCCATTTATCCAGGAACAGAATGGCAGGCAGCGTGAAGACAAAATTGATGATGTACTGGATCGAGGCCGACAGGAGCGGCGACCCGATCTCGGCGCCCCCCATGACGTACACGATGTGGTCTGCGGCAACCACGTCAGGGCACGCTCGTCACCAGCTCTTCGCGCCAGATGGCAAGGCTCACACATCATGATGTTCATCCCACAGAGCTGGCTCCACGCCTGGATGCTCATCCCCAGCACCACCCGCTTCAGCATCGGCCGGCGCACCAGCGCCGCGAAGCTGCGATGCGCCTATTCGCGCTCGAACCGAAGCGCGTCCTCGATCTCGCGACACTGCGCCAGGACCCGCGGGTGCCGCACGTCGCCGCCGCCGTGCAGGTCGGCCAGCACGAGGAGCGCCTCGTCCCAGCGGTCCCTCGACGCCGGCCAGCGGGGGATGTGCGGGCAGAAGCACAGCCCGGCGAGGAGGAGCCAGGCCGGCACCATCTGGACGCCCCAGGGGATGCGGAAGGCGGCGTCGGGTTGCTTCTGGTCCCTGAGGCCGCCGCCGATGCTCTCCGCGGCGCCGTATTGGATAAAGTACTGCATCAGGATGCCCTGGGTGATGGCCCACTGCTGCAGACTTCACGCATGTTAGCAGAGGCAGAGCCCCTTCCCGTGTCCCGATCCGAGGCGACGCTGACCTGGCGACTCGCCCTCGGATCTCCTTGGGCGCAATCTCGGACTGCCTGGGCGTCAACTGCAAGTTCCCGGCCGTGGCAGGACGCGGGTTCGGTGTCGGAAACGCCGGCTTGCTCACCTGGTATATCGGCACAACGGAGCTCGCGATGCCCACGCACACACCCGCAACCGCCCGCGCGGCGCACAGCATCTGGACGTTCTGCGCCGCGCACTGCGCCGCGCTCCCCACGATCCAGAACACGCGGCCAATCTGCAGCGCCACCGTGCGCGACGGCCTGTCCGCGAGCACCGACGACAGCAGCGAGCCGAACAGCGCCCCCGCCGGCATCGACGCCGTGATCCCCCCCCTGCGTGTACGACACCGGGTGGCCAAAGTACTGCTTGTATGCCTGCGTCCCGAGGACGCGGGACGTGGACGAGATGTCCAGGCCGAAGAACCCGCCGCCTGGTAGGACGGTGGCGCGTTAGCTGATTGATCCGTCGGCCTTTCGCCGAGGCGAGCCGCCGGGGAACTTGCCCATGGCGGCAAAGGAGCAGGTGAGGTAGACGTTCCTCGCTCGAAACATGGTGACTGGCGGCCGGGGCACTCGAGCCGTGACCACGTTCGCGACCGAGCTGCGAAGCGGCGCCTTCTTCACGTCGTCGCAGCATCGATAGAGTTCGTCATCTCCGTGGGCGGATCTGGCGGCGTTGTCGTTGAGCCAACGCAGACTGACTTTTGATCGTACAGAAGCGCCGTCCAGCCAACTCAAACCCAACCCTGGCCCAATAGTAGGCCCAGGCGTTCCCTAAAGCTCGTCGATGCGGAGAGGATGCGACGATATTCAGCGACGCTGCAGCCCACCCTCTCCACATCTCCGCGTCAAGCGGAGCATGCAGTGAGGAAAAGTGGTGGCACAAGCCACCGAATCACAGGTCAAGACAACCAAGACGAGTCTTGCCTGCTTGCGAGGCTGATCTCGCGAGTGAGAGACGCGGTATGCATGTCCATCTTGTATTCAGCGTGCCCTGTGAGAAAGTCAGCGAGGCTCGTTGGTGAGTCTCCAATCACTCAGAACGGCCGGGTCACTGCGAGCGTTAGTAACCCAAGAGACGGAGGAACTAGATCGATTTTCTTGGGCGGCTCGGCCAACATTATTGGCAGACGCCCGCCCGAATGGCAGGCAGCAAACAGATGGCCTTGTCATCACAGCAATCGGTGCTAGTCGCGATATCGTTACAATACATGCGCAACTCCAGTCGCCTTTTCGCCATCTAGTCCTTTCCGTAATCGGTACTCCGGTACTCTGTGAAATGCCGTAGTGGCATACCCGAACGCCGTGTGGTATATATTGGTCAAATGCCGAGGAAACCGCCGTACGATGTGTTTCAGTCCGAGCAAGGTCCGAGAGTCTGTTCGTGAACGTGCCTGAGGTACTCTCGCTGCATCCGGAAGGATGAGTAGTCGCCCTTGAGGATCTCGTCGAGGATTCCGCCATTGCCTGGATGTCTCGCAACGTCCTTCATTCTGTCACGCAGGGCAAGGTAGGCATCGTGGAATCGTGCCAGGATCGCCGGGGTGTTTGACGAGCCGCCTGAAATGTCATTGGAGGGGTTGTTCGGGTCAATGATGGAGAGACGACCCGTGTTCTTGTAAGTAAAGGTCTCGACCTCGGACTGGACGGAGAGTCAGCTTACAACATTCAGCGGATGCAAGGGGCGCGAAGCGAACTCACCTTGCGTACGTAGCCCACGGGAGGCGTCAGAGAGATGGCATTCGTCTGATACTGGAAATGACGGCCATAGAGCTCGAGAAAGTCGAGCAGCAACTCGCCAAGATGATGCGTGGTTTTCATGCTGCGGCTTTGGACCTGTGGCATGACCTGCAGCATGCTGACCACGAGGCAGATGACGGAGAAGCCGCCGATGCCGCCGTTGACGGGCTCGTTGAGGCCACGCATCAAGAGAAAATGCTTGATCACGGTGACGAGGATTGGCATGACCGGGTACTGGGCCTTCCACGTCAGAAAGGTGTCGACGGCCCCCACACCGCCGAGGTTCTCGAAAGAGACGTCCACTTTCAAGCCGGTGAGTCTATCAACAAACTTGACCAGCGGAATGCGAGCATGCGCGACGACTTCAATCGAGTCACCGTCCGCAACACCCTGTGCAGTGAGAAATTTCTGGAACTTATACAGCCAACTCTTTGCACCGAGGTACGTCGGCGGTCCTCCCTTGACGAAGCTGGCGGAGCAAACGACGAGATCCATATCGGCAGTGGGGAGGTAGAGGCCAGACATGAAGGATCCGAAGGGATGAACCTGCGCAGAGGCAAAGTTGCGTCCATCGCGCCTCATGGCCTTTTTCAAGTTCTCTACGAGGTTATCCCGGATACGTTGCTCGAAGTCTTTGGGCCGCACAAACTCATAAAAGTCGATAATCTCCTTGTGCAGCCTAGGACAACATGTCAGATGCATAGGCCAGACGGCTGGGGGAGCAGGGGTGCAGATGCGCGGGGGGGGATGCAGGGGTCGATGGGGCGAAGCTTACCGAACAGACATGTTGACCTCGGCGGAGTGGTCGGCCGTGCTCCATGGGCAGGGCTCCTCGTTCTCCTTGGGCTGCCAGTTTGGCACTAGCAGGCCCTTGGATGGCTTCATGCTGGGCTTCTTGAGCTGGCCGTAGTCGGGGGGCTTGATGACACCGTCGGCTGTGCGCTTGCGTGAGCCGAGTGGGCCGGAGCGATCATGCGCCACGCGGTCGTTATTGCTGGTCGCGGCAGCAGCGGGGGCCTTTGGAGCGTCGACGGGCAGGCGATCGGGCAGGCGATCGGGCAGGCGATCAGGCAGGCGATCAGCTCGTGAACGGGGAGGAGGGCGGGATGGAAGACTGGTCGACGGCGGCGACGGCTGGGCGTCGTCGTCGTCTTCGTCGCTGGTGAGGTCAAACGAGATGAAGTCCTCGGCCTCGGGAGGGGCGTCAGTGTTTGGCTTGGCCTCTTCCACTCGCGCCTTGCGAATGAGCTTGACCATGTCCTTTTTCTTGCGCGTCGTCTCATCAGGGCACGGGAGTGCAGTGTACGGGTCGGGGTTGGACCACTTCGGAACAGCGTCGGCAGAGTCACTGTTTACATCCGTGCGGGCACGCTTCCTGGCTGGCTTCTCTGGTTCAGGCTCCGACGACTGCGAGGAGATTTCCATGTCAACCTCATCGTCGTCCGACAGCTCATCCAGGTTGCGAAACTTGGCCGAGGCCGCCGCGTCGTGAAGACGCTCCTCGGGCAGCCCGTACGTCAGGCCCGAAATGAGGGCTCGCTCAGAGGGGTGAGGCGGCGGCTGCCAGCGAGCGCGGTTGGGATTGCGACCGCGGGCGTGGTTGTGGCCGCGGCGTTCCCTGCGGGAGACTCCTCTCTCTGGCCGGTTGACGGGCGTGAAGCCGACGGGGGCAATGCCCGTCGGCTTGTCGACGCGGAAGGTAAAGTCACCCCGCGGGGGATAGGGCTGGGCCCTGTCGGGTGCGCGATACGGACCGTGTGCACGATATGAATCAGATGCACGATACGGGTCGGCGGCACGGTGGGAGTCGTCGCCATGGCGGCGAGGAGCGCGGTCGCGTGGGTCGTCGCGTGGGCGCCAGCTGTCGTAGCCTGCCGGTGGAGGCCGATGCCTGCTACTGCCGCTGTCGCGGTCGTCGCTGCGCCACGCTGACTGGTCGTTACGCGACATTGCGAGGGGATCCTGGTTGCGCGACGTGATGCTGCGCTGCGGGATTGATGAGGCCGTAAAACTCGTCGCAACTTTGTGCAGGTCGGCGGTCGGCCTGGCGTCATGCGCCTCGGCGAAGCGCTCGTTCGCCCGAAGTGGGGGCGCAGCTGAGTCAGCAGTCGACAGCCGCCGACCGACAGCCGCCGACCGACAGCCGCGCGTCGCCCGAGCACGTTGGTCGTCGTCGTCTTCATTTTCTGGCGACCGACCGTCCTACGCGCCGTAGATGTGCTGTCTAAACAACCTGGCCGGCCAGCCGGATCGGAGCTGTACGAGAACATGCGCGCAGCCTCCACGCAGCAGCTCGAGGAGCATGCCACCCCAGTTCACTGTGGCCGGGAAGTGGGCGAATGGCAGCACAGCAGCCTGTCTTGCAGCTCCGTGCTCGTACGAGTACGCGTCCCAAGCACGACCGACTTCAGCGATAATATGTGTCCGGCCCTCAATGGTTCATCACAAACTCGCTTCCCTGTTCTGGCAATGGCGTGGTGGGGTCTTGGTATGCCAGAGAATGGTAGTCTCTTACGGAGTATTGGAGCGTAATAGCCTCATAGGTACGAAGTACGTACTTCGTATGGTACGCTCTTCGCGCACCACGGTCTTAGACGGGGCCATCTTCCTCTGCCCATCGTGAGAGCCACGGCGCATTGTGAATTGCGCATAGCCAACAACGACCGAAGAGCTGGTCCCGTCATCAGACCGGTACTCGTAGGTGGGCGGGGAGAGATGGGAACTGGGATGGAGCCCGCAACCGGGCCAATGGTGACATCGCCGAATCCTTGTCCCTGCTCACTCGTGTCGCCGCCGTCTTGAGTCTTGACCCAGAGTCCCAAGACCAGACCGAGAGAGCTTGCTCTCTCAAAGCTCAGCAAAGGAGGCCTTGCCTGCCCGCCGTTGTGTGCCCGTGACATCCGTGCGGCGACCTCTGGCAGCGCCGTTTGTTGGCTTCGCCTCGCTTCTTCACCTCACGTCGACTTCGTGTAACATGGCCATAGCCACCGCCGCGACGCGCGACGATTGACCAGCTGGCCCCCATGTCCAGGAAACCTGCCGCGGCGCCGCCGGATGCAGCCCCCTCCGGCCCGGTGGCACCCAAGGAGCACCCTCGTCGACGCTCGGCCGTCACGATCGACCAGCTGCTGAACCCGGCGGCCGTTGCCGACGCGGAGCAGCCGACGCCGCTCCAGGTCGACGCGAGTGCTTGCCCTCTCTCCGACCTGAGGCATGCGCCAATCAGCTGCACGCCGCAGACGGAGGCCGATGACGATGAAGGGGGCGACGGCGACGGCGACGGCGACTCTGCGTACGGCTCCGACCGCGATACCACATACACCAGTTCCGTGACCTCGTCCATATTCGACTACCAGTACGAGAACGGCCGTCGATACCACGCCTACCGCTCGGGCCAGTACGTCCTGCCCAACGACACGCAAGAACAAGAGCGCCTCGACCTGCAGCACCACATCTGGCGACTGCTCCTCGGCGGCCGCCTGTACACGGCGCCGCTGCCGCCGCCCGAGACGCTCCCTAGCCTGCGGATCCTCGACTTGGGCACGGGCACGGGCATCTGGGCCATCGACATGGCCGACGAGTTCCCCTCGGCCGACATCGCGGGCGTCGACCTGTCGCCGATCCAGCCCGAGTGGGTGCCCAACAACTGCCGCTTCCACGTCGACGACTACGAGGACCGGTGGACGTACCGCGACGACGAGAAGTTCGACTACATCCACGGGCGCGCGCTGAGCGGCACGTCGTCGGACTGGGCGCGCTTCTACGGGCAGGTCATGCGGAACTTGGTGCCCGGCGGGTTGGTCGAGATGCAGGAGTACGACGCGTGGATCTTTAGTGACGACGACAGCTGCGACCGGGCGCAGTGGACGATGGATTGGGCGGAAAAGTTGGACGTCGCGAGCAAGATGCACGGCAAGCAAATGAACGTGGCCAAGCACCACAAGCGGTGGATGCTTGATGCCGGCTTCGAGGACGTCCAAGAAGTCGTTCACAGGGTACGTCCCGACATCTGTCCTTTCTTGTGCCATCAGCAGGGGAACGCGTGCTGACGAGAGGCCGTGGCAGATACCCATCGGCCCCTGGGCCAAGCATCCCACCCTCAAAGAGCTCGGCCGGTTCGAGCTCATCCACATGCAAATGGCGGTGGACTCGCACACGCCAGCCCTGTTCACGCGGGTCCTAAACTACTCGTCGGACCAAGCACAGGTTGTGATGGAGGGCGTCAAGCGCGAGTTCAGGAATCGAGACCTGCGGTTAATCACAAGCTATCGCTTCGTAACCGGGCGGAGACCAGCAGCCAGCATATAAGTCGCCGGCAGCGCACACGCTTGTGCAGAACCAGCGCAACGGGCGCTCAACAGACGCTCAACAGGCGCTCAACGGGTGCTATGCCTGCTCAAAGGGCCTCCGGCGGCCGCAGTCGGGTGCAAGAGACGACGATGCAACCGCGGATGGCCCGTTGCGCAATGCAGCCCGTGAGCAGCTGCAACGAGTGCTCTTTACAGGAATTCCGCTGTCGCCATTCTAGAAGTACCCTTCTCGAAACTGACGCGAGGATTCAGAACCGTCGTGGTCTTGAGGATATGGTCCCCCAGCAGCAAGACCTGGGCATCGGTGCCGAGATCCTCCTCCTCCCCCATAGCCGGCGAGGGATTTAGACGCACGTAATATGAAGGCATACTTGAAGCCAATGATGGAAGAAACGACTTTCTTGCAATATGAGTTGATCGTGACGTATGCCGGTGCAAGTTCAGCCTCAACAACAGGTCTTGGAGCTGATTCGTGAAGGCACACCGCCACATCTCTACCACGATGCCGATATTGGATGCCAGCACGGAACATTCAGTCCTTGGCTGAGTACGGCGTGCAATTGACAGGATCTATGTAGGGAAGGCACACGCGTCCAGCATTGTGTGACTTACACAGACTAACGATGCCGGCATTGGGGCTTTAACGGCGCCGGCGGCG
>NRSZ01000108.1:0-25733 GCA_002901185.1 Tolypocladium capitatum
GATTTGAGCTGCCGGCGCGTTCAGGAAAAAAAAAACCCCCCCAACTCGGCCAGGCCGAAGTGCAAGTATCAGCCAGCAGCCAAGCCAAGCTGCAGCCCAACGGTGCTACTGCAAGGACAAAGCAGCTCTAGAAGAAACGCAAGGCAGCTGAGCAGAGTCGCATGAGAGAATTTTCCCTCTGCTGCTTCTCGTTTCGTCGCAGACCAAACGTGGCATCGAGACACTAATCCCCGCTGAGCAACAGTTACAAATACAAGTACGGAGTAATACGGCATGACGAAGCAATGCCACTACCGGTATGAGTACCGACCGGTATGAGTTATCGTAGATGACGGCCGAGGAAAACACTAACAGGAGAGAGCATCTCTGCATATGGTTTAGTATTAGTGGGTACCAGTGGCGGTCAAGGCCAATCAGAACGTTCGCCATGGGGTACGTATACGCTAGGGATTTGAAGCCTACTCCGTAATGCTGGTACGAGTACGGAGTACTCCGTAGGCTTTGCCTTGTGCCTCTCTTTTGCCAGTCTCCCGTCTCTGCGTCTGCATCTGCCTGCATCCGAACACGCCGAGTCACTCCCTCCATTTGCGATCGGCCTTTTCTATAACTGCAACCATGGAGCAGGATGCGTGGCCTTTCGTCAGCCTAGGTGGCCTGACCACCGCAGCACGTGGTATGAGGCTTGCAGTAGAGTAGTTAGAGCCGTGTAAGAATCTACCAGCGGTGCTCGCCTGATGCAGAGGAGGGACGCTGCGTTGGAACAGCTTCGCGCTCATGTGCGAAATGCTCCAGCTTTGTGCCATCCAAGGGACGTCATGTACTATATGAGGTAGCCAAGTAGAAATCGCGTTGCGAGAGGTACCCTGTAGTACGTTGGCCTTTGGAGAATCTCGGTGTAGCTCAGAGTCATGGAGAGGAACGGCAGGAATACCGAGGCACTGCAAGGAACAGGGGAAATACAGGGCTGGAGCCTTCGCACACCAGAAGGGATATGCCCGTCCCTGCACGGGGAGTTGCACGAATGATTTTACAACCGACTTGCCTGGTTCCACGCAAGTGAATGGGATGGGAGCGTCGAAGCATCGAGCGGCATGGCCCCGGCAGCCGAACGGCGCCCGAACCGGCGAGGCGCATCTGCGGTGCCGCGCTGGACGCTGCCCTGGACTCAGACGTCCAGTTCCGCGGCCAGCCGGCCAGCATCCGGGCACACCCTCCGCGGCGCCTCGGTCGCATGGTAAATCTCTGCCCGTTGCCCTTCACGTGTCCTCGGGTGGGTGGCTCGGCTCGGGCTCGCTGTAGACTGCGACGTTGCGATGCCGCGGCCCGCAATTGCACAGGCGCCTCTAGAATGTGCTGGGGCGACCGGTAGCACAGTGCAGACGGCGCCGCGGCACCGTCATGTACTTCCGCCGCCTGCGACGCCGCACGCCCACAACCCGCCACGCCCCTGCCTGGCTGCACCCTGGCCTGGCTGCACCCTGGCCTGGCCTGCCCCCGCCACAGACGTGCCTCTGACGCTGTGGCCGCTTCTCCCGAGCCAGGGCCTTGGTTTATAAAGCACCCCGTCGTCCTCTTTTTCGCCACGGCGCCTACCTTGACCCATCCAGTACATCGTTCCCGTCTCGCCATCTCAAGACCATCATGATCTCGTTCATGCCTCACACTCATCACGAAAATCGCCAATATCCACGAGATCAGCAGTACCAACTCCGCCAGCAGCAGCCGCTTGACCACGCCGTTGCCCTCGACTGCCCGCGCCAGCTCGCCGTCATCGACTATCCGACGACGCTTCGCTTCGCCAACTGTGAAGCCAGCTCGTTGCCCCCCGAGCCCATGCAGTCGGATACCTGGGGCGCCGTTGCCCCGTTCACGTCGAAGCTCGGCCGCTTCTCACACCAGCGCCAGTCGTCTCTCTCGTCCTCCCTCGGATCTGTGGGCCCCGCGTCGCCCTTTGCCGGCAACACCTCCAACCCCCAGATCGCCGTCACTGACTCCTCCGCCGCCGTTGACGCACTCGCCGACATGCACTCGCACGACGCCGCCGCAGTCCAGTGCAACTCCTACTACCAGCTCGCCAAGTCGGTCAACGCCTACGCTGGCTATCACAACCTCGACAGCGCCGTGCCCGAGATGGCCTACCCGGTGACGATACCAGGACCCAACAGGAAGCCGGGCGTTGGCAGGGGCCTGCTGCCTGCACCGGACTTTACTGGCGCTTCCGGCCCATCACATCCTGCGTCGGCGGCGAGCTCCGTTGCGGCCGACTCTCCCGCCACCCCCAACGTCGTTTGCGAGTCGGACCACGTTGACAGGAGGAGAAACGGTAGGCAGCCAGCACCCGACAGACCGGGCTCCAGCCTCGGCGTTCTCATAGATTGTCCAGACTACACCAACGTCCCGAAACTGGACCGAACCATGACAGACGTCTACGGTGACGAGCTGTACAGTCCCAACTTTGCCATCACCTCGGCATCGCCATCTCAGGCCCACGTGGCCATCTCGCCCAGCAACGACGTCTTCAGCCAGCGCATCAACGCTGCCAACAGCCAGCACCTGAGCGCCGGGCATTCGCCTTCCTCGACGACATCCAGGGCTAGGTCACCGTTCCGGACGGGGTCGCCATTCGCTGCGTCACCGACAATCCATGACATGGGCGCTTCTCACCGCAACATTGCCTTCAACTCAGCTCAGCGGATGAGGGGGCAAGGCGAGGCCCGGCAGGACGTACCGTTGCTCCAGCAGCAGGCAGAGCGAGGCGTGGAGCCGGACACGCCCAAGACTATCTCTCCCAGGGATGCCATTCTCGAATTCAACGAGGCGGATGGCGACGGAAACTGCCCGCTATTCCCCCAGGACGCGACAAGTTTTGAGATGGATGCCATGTCCAAGAGTGTCGTTGACGACGCATACCAGCAAGCAGCCAACGGCAACCACGGTGCTGGCCCGCTTTGCTTCTTGCCGTCGGAGATGCCAACCAATGCCCATGTGCCACAGCAATATCCCTTCATCTCCCGGACACGGGCGAGCCACGACACACCGCCGCGCCTCAGCTCGTCGGGATCGAGCTCGGTAGCCTCTGGAGGCAACACGCCAATAAACATGGCTCGCCCGTCGGGAACCAGTGCCGATGGCGGCACGTACACGTGCACTTACCACGGCTGCACGCTCAGGTTCGAGACGCCATCGCTGCTACAGAAGCACAAGCGCGAGGGCCACCGGCAACCGCAGGCGCTCGGCGCGCCGCGAGAGGCGGTGGGCGTGATGTCGAACCTGCTCAACACGCAGGCCGGGCCACATCGTTGCGACCGCGTCAACCCAAGCACCGGCAAGCCTTGCAGCACCGTCTTCTCGCGGCCATACGACCTGACGAGGCACGAGGACACGATACACAACGCACGCAAGCAAAAGGTGCGCTGCGACCTGTGCACAGAAGAGAAGACGTTTAGCCGCGCGGATGCGCTGACGCGGCACTACCGCGTGTGCCATCCCGACATGGAGTTGCCGGGCAAGCAACGGCGAGGCGGAGGCGGCTGAGCGCAAGCACGGGGACTAGGAGAGACGATGGGCAATGGACGACCGAGCTGAACCATACAGAGCGAGGGACGTACACGCAACGGGAGTGAGGTCACCGAGGTGCCCTCGAGGCAAGCGGAAGCGGCGAGCCGTTGCAGGTTGCAACTTCGGCATGTGGAGGTGTGGGACCTGATGTGGATCCAAGGGGTTGCAGCCTGCAGGGTCCGCCCCACCCACACTGACGTCATGACGCTTGTTTCCGCACGCCCGTTGACATCATCTCGCGGCATCGTCTTTGTCTGCCGTTGTCTTGGCAGTCGCTTGCCTAGCAGCTGCCATGGCTCGCTCTTTTCCCTTTGGCGCACGCACGGGTTGGCTGTCGGCCAGACCCTCGGAGGCAGCCATGACGCCCTGCCTGCCGACCACCCATCCGAAGGACCACAGATATGGCCGCCAAGGGGCCACGGCATCCCTCCAACGCCCTCCAACGCCCGTTCTGCGCTGGCTCGGTCGCGGGCTTGTGGGCGGAAGCCTGGCCGGCGGAAGCCTGGCCGGCGACAGCCGTGTCGACCTTGGGCGAGCCGGAATGCCGCAGCGTGAGGGCGGGTGATGAGGATTGTGACTTTGGCACGCACAGCAAGCCGGAGCGGCGGTGGTCCGGCTTTGAATTCACCATATACTTGCCACTTTACCAGCGGGATATTAGCGTATGGCGTTGCCGGAATGGTTGCTTCTATGGAAAGTTGACGGCTGGCTTTGGGCGGGGAATAGACAAATGTACATGTACTGGAACGACGATTTGCTGTATCCTGCACCCCGCAGTCTGCTTTCCCTCGGTACCAATCGGCCGTTTCATAATTGAAGGAGGATTGTAGGACGGCGCGGGGGAGCTGGAAATTGACTTCGCGCCTCTGTATGGTGCGAAATGATGAAGCAACGATGACAAGAACAGCAGAGCCGGGCATCCACAGCAAAACAGAGATGGATGGAGTTGCTTCGTACAAAGTACATATAATACGGATACGCGACGTGCATAGATAGACATCTACCTTGCTTATTTTACTCCATGTACAACACTTGATTCATATGCATGCATGCGACGTCAACTTGCACGTGCGATCCCGTGGCCGTCACCTCGCACTGCAATTCGCGTGTCTTGTCTTTTCGTCCACTACCTACAGTATCCAGTCTACGTACTTCGTACGTACGTAGTCGTGCCTAAGATCTATGCTAGTGCAGAGTGCAGACTAATAGTAACAAAACGGGCCTCGGCGTCGTCGTCGCCAAACCTCGTGCTGACTGACTTGCTCCGTACTCGACATTCTATCGTCCGCCATGCTGCACGCTTGTGTATCCATGTTGAGGCGGCAATACATACTACGCCTCTTGATTGCTACCGAGAACAGCGTCGCGGGCGTCGCTGTACAACGGGGTGATGTCGGTCCACGTCTTAAACTAGAGTCACACGCTGCGTCAGTCTACAGAGTCGGAATGGCACAACGCCTCACGTACCTGACACCAACCCTGCGATGCTAGCACTTCCAGCCCGGGAATCACGGTCCATCCGCCAGCGTCTTCCGCCATCTGCATCGCTGGCGTGTGTCGGGGCTTGTAAGCCATCTCGAGAAGAACACGGCCCGTCTCGCTCGGCGCGTGCGCGAGCGTCGCGGCGAGTACCGCCTTCACCATGGAGTCGATGGGCCTGTCCGCCGGGATGGTGCTAACGATGACCGCGGTGCCCTGTGTCAGCCTCCCAGCATCTGACGGGCTAGCTATCACGTCGACATGATAATCGCTGGGGAAGTCCGCTGCGAGGGCCTTGGCTTTGCTCGGGTCCCGTGCCGCGACGTAGACGGGGCTGAAGCCCATCGAGTGCAGAGCGAAAATGGCTGCTCGCGTTGTGCCCCCGGATCCGATAACCATGGCGGAGGCGCCATCGGCTCGTGCGGCCACTCCGGCTCGCTTCAACGTGTCCGTCATGCCCCTCCAGTCTGTGTTGTCCCCGAGGAGCCGGCGGCGGCCGTCTGCGGCATTTCCGGCCAGAGGAACCAGTGTGTTCACCGCGCCAATGGTCTGAGCCGCCGGCGTTAGCTCATCGACAAATTCCATGATATCCCTCTTCAAGGGAATCGTGACCGAGGCGCCGCCAAAGTCCGTGCTTCGCAGCACGGCATGCAGGTCGGCAACGTCGTCCGTCTCCAGCATTCGATACTGGTGTGGCAGGCCCGCGCGCCGGAACAGGCTATTGTGGAGAGCCGGCGATCTCGACTGGGAGACGGGCTTGCCAAAGAGGTAGAAGCTCTGCGGATCGATGTCACCGAGTAGTGCCAGGCTCTGCCGGATCTCGACAGCCGACATCTGGCCGGGCGCAGCTTTGAAGGGCAGAGCTGGGTGAGAGACGGGCGTGAGGAGGCCGTTAAGGATGCGGCTCAGCTTGCCGGCGGCCCCCATGTTGATGGCGATGATGGGAGTCTTCTGTGCTGCCAACATCCTGGTCTTGAAGTTCGTCAGGTTGAAGTTGTCCTCCATCATCCGCGCATTGCCCACCAGCTTGATCACGTCGCCATACTGCAGGGCTCTGTTGTAGAACGGAATCCACGACGCATTCTTCCACGACAGAGCGCCGGGTGGATCGTGATGTGAGGCAATGATGCGCGTATGCCGCCGTGAATCCGCGACAGCTTGCAGTGTGTCGTCGGACGCCGCCACCTCCACGTCCAGGTAATCCACACCCATCTTCAGGGCCAGGCGGTACAGGGCCAGGCGTGCCTCAGGCTCGCCATCTGGGAATTTGCCACCCTGTGACTGGCTGCGGACGGTGAAGATGATGGGCTTTCTGGCGGCATCCCGCAGAATGGACACCTGCTCCATTACTGCGTCGGGGCTCGTGTCCTCCAGGAGGTCTACCCGAAGCTCGACGGCGTCGGATCCGACGACGACTCGGGGGATTACGCCCGACGCCTTGCCAAGGTCGGGGAGCGTCAGTGACACGAAGAAGCTGTGTTTCTTCCCAACCATGGCCTCGAGATGAGCGCTCTTGCCGCCGATTGAAGCGACGAAAAGCTCAAAGTCCTCCGGTATGCCAACCCTGGAGCCCAGGGTCTCTGGGTGAGGACTGTAATAGACGTAGTTGCTGCACTGCTCGTACCATGGTTTGCGCCTCTGGTATACCTGCCGGATGTCGCTCGTGTACGCTGGACGGGACTGGTCTCTCATCAGATACTCAATGACGTGGCCAGTATTCCGATGCACCAGCACAACGCGGCCGCCACCGCGGCAGTAGGCCTGGAAGAGCTCCCGGGCTTCAGGTGTCTCGACGATTCCTCCGCCGCAGGAGAAGACATGGCCCCGGGGCTGCGTCTTCACCACCTCGAGCAAGAGCGCCAACTCGTCTTGGCGGAATCCTTCCCAACCTCGCGGGCCGTTTACCATGTCGGGTATGGTCACTCCAGAGCGCCTCTCCAGCTCGTGATCCAGGTCGACAAACTTCCAGCCCAGCAGCGTTGCCATCCACTGTCCCGCCGTGGTCTTCCCCGCCCCTCTCATCCCGACCACGAATATCGACCGCTCAGCGTCCGGATCTGCCGCAGGGGCATGCTGAGCATTCGTGACTTGGTCAGAGCCATCCAGCGCGACTTTGAACGATTGAGAGAGCACATCCCACCACCCTGGCCACGTCTTGCCGACGCATTCGCGCTCGGTGATGACGGTGGGCCCTGGGGATATCACAGACAAAACGCTGAAGCTCATGGCAACGCGGTGGTCATCGTAGCAGTGAATGCTAGCGTCTGCTGCTCGCAGGCCGGCCAAGGAATCCCCTATGACTTCAATTCCGTCTTCGAGCTCTCTGCACTGCACACCGAATTTTGCTAGCTGGTCTTTCATGGCTGCGATGCGGTTGCACTCCTTGACTCGCTGGTTCGCGATCCCCGTGATCTGGGTCTTGCCGCTGGCAACCGCCGCCAACACCGAGGCTGTGAGAAAGGCGTCTGTCATGGGCTCCATGTCCACATGTGGGAGCGCCTTCAGGCTTCCCGCTGGCGGTCCTGTAACCGTCGTTGAGTATTCACTCTGTTGCACGGAGCAGCCCATGGGCCGCAGCACATCAACGGCAAATCGCGCATCTCCCTGAAGGGATCCAGACCCGATATTGAGGACGGTGCACGTCGTTCCTGTAATCGCCGCCACGGCTAGAGGGTAGGTGGCAGAGCTGGCATCGCTTTCGATGGTGTATTCCAGAGGGTTCTGATAGGTCCCCTGAGGGATGTGGTACGTGTCCGGTTCCGTGGTGGACTTTGCAACGGATATCCCGAACGAGCCCATCATGGAAATGGTCATGTCGATGTACGGCTGCGAGATGGGCTTGCCCCCGACCAAGCGGAGCGTGACGGGATGCTTGGCATACGGGGCCGCCATGAGGATGGACGACACGTACTGAGAGGACACAGTGGCGGCGAGCTCAATCAGGCCGCCCTTGAAGCCTCCAGCAGCCTCGACTCGGAGCGGCAGACTCCTCTCCTGCTCCAGGTATTCAATGCCGACGCCGTTCAGTCGCAGCGCGTCGACGAGAGGGCCAATGGGACGCGTCTTCATCCTTGCATTCCCCGTCAGGACCGTCGATTGGGCCGCGTCGGTCGAAGAGCAGAGGGCGACCACTGTGGTGAGGAAGCGGGACGCGGTACCTGCGTTGCCGATATACAAGGCATCTTTGCTGGCCCGCAGTTGGCCGCCTCTGCCTCGGACCTCGAGGACCTCGCCAGCGTCCCGCCAGGAGTACGAGGCGCCGCCCAGTTGGGCAATGGCAGACAGCATGAATTCTGTGTCATCGGAGTGGAGCAAGTCCTTGATGCGGCAAGGACCGGATCCAAGGGCCGCCAGGATCAGCGCCCGGTTCGAGATGCTCTTGGAGCCCGGCGGAATGACGGTGACGCCGAGGCCCTGGGGCACCCCGGGGGTCACGCAGACAGAGGAGGAGAGCGTCGTCCTGATGCACTGATCTGTCACGACGCTGGCCCTGGGCTCATGTGTCCTGCCAATGGCGGAAAGCAACACAATCTTCTTCAGACCACCGTCGTTCTTCTTGTCGACGGCCATCTTTTGCAGCATCACGTCGACAGGGCACTGCTTGCCAGCAGTCAGCTTGACCACTCGCTTATCCTGCAGGGATGTGGGCAGGCCATAGGCGGCAATGCACTTGGTCAGCCTGGCAACAGCATGGGGCCTCAGCACGCCGAGGAAGCGCGCCAACTCGGCTTCCTTGACCATGCCGATGGCGACGGCCTCGCCGTGGAGGAGCTGTGGCGTCAGGATGGCCTCGATCGCATGGCCAATGGAATGACCAAAGTTGAGAAGGTTTCGCAGCCCGCCCTCCCTCTCGTCCTTGGAGACCACCTCTGCCTTGACGCGCGCCGAGCCGATGACGATGCGCTTCAGGGCCTCCCTGATGGGATTCAGACGGTCGGCGCCGCGGGAGTGAACGCATGCCAGGATGTCGGCGGCAGATTGCTCGAGGACGGCAAACTCGGCCTCGTCCCAGATGGCAGCCGTCTTGATGACCTCGGCCAAGCCGTTGATGAACTCGCGGACGGGGAGCGTCTCGACGAAGGCCAGGTCGATGTAGATGCGCCGGGGCTGCCAGAATGCGCCGACCAGGTTCTTGCCCATGGGCGTGTCAATGGCCGTCTTGCCGCCAATCGAGGAGTCAACCATGGCCAGCAGCGTCGTGGGAACCTGGACGAACCGAACGCCTCGCATGAACGTGGCCGCGACATATCCAATCATGTCGCCGATGACGCCGCCGCCGAGCGCAACGATGACCGTGTCCCGCGTACATTGCTGCGACAGCATCCAATCCTCGATCTCGGCCTTGGTCTCACGGCTCTTGGACGCCTCGCCTGGCGGAATGGCGTATGTCAGCAGGCGGGTGGCGCTGTCGCCCGTGTTGGCGTCGAACCAGGCCTGGAAGGGCGGCACGTATGTCTTGTAGAGGTTGGTGTCGGTAATGAGCAGGTACGTGGACGAGGGCGTGTTCCGGACGAGGTCTGTCCCGACGTACGCTGGCCACAAGCCATGGTCGGCGACGATGTTGGGCTCGCCCAGGATGGGAATCGTCTGGGGCGAGGCTTGCGCCATGGTTTGCGAGGCCAGGAACGCTTCTCAGCGGCGTCTGGGCTGGTTTGCAGCCGCACACGGGTTTCCTTCTGGCGTTTCCTTCTGGAGCTGGAGCCGGAAGCGACTGTGTGAGTGGGAAAAGCAGGTCGACGAGATGTTACGGAGCGCAGTACTCCGTATGACTTGTCGATTCATCCATGGGTCCACATTCATGTACTTGCCTACGAAGTACTCCGTGCTCATACTTCGTGCGGAGTACTTCGTACTTCGCATTAACTTATGCATCCGTGGATCCACATTCATCCACGGGCACTACTAGTATAACTAGTACGAGTATACATGCACGGATCCACATTCGACCACGAGTCCGAAGCACTGATAACCCCCCACAAAAGCGCTCACCGCTCACCGAAGGGGACCTGTTGGCCCGCTGAGGGCTTCACCTCCGCACGATTCCTCGCCATGCCGGGCTCAAACCACAATCAGCTGCCATCGGAACATGTCTCGTTAGCCTTGTCCCCTTGTCCCCTCGTCCGCTCGTCCACGGCTCGCACATGGAGCTCACTCACCTCGATCAGCTTTTCCGTCAGCTCGAAGCACTCTTGCTTCACCTCCTCCATCGACGATTGGGACGCATATCTCCAAAGTCCGCTGAAGCCCAGCTCATCCAGCACCTCGGCTAGGGGCTGCATCGACCCCATCGCAGCGGAATACTTCCTGTCCGACGTCAGCGTCCGGAGCAGCGAGTGGGCCGCCTCCAGCGCGGCCGATTCCTGCCCGTGGAGGAGAACGTCGTCCAGAATAGACGGCATGGCGCCACAGCTTTGCACCCGTGTCAGCAGCCAATACTCAGAGACAAGTGGGCGGGCATGAGTCGTTCGCTTACAGCCTCACGAAGACGCCGGGACGCTCCAGCGCCAGCTTGTTGAGCCAGTGGAGGCTGCGCGCCTGGGCTGCGTCCTCGAGGTAGTGGAAGTCGACGAGCTCAATGGCAGAAATGAGCACAAGGTCCCGGTCCCTGACGCCGCCGATATCGTGGTCTCCGCGGGAATCGACAATGCTGGCGATGCCATCCGGTTTGATGTCAGCCCACCAGAGGGTGTCCATGAAGTCTTCGTGGCCCATGCACCGGGCCAGTATCAAGGCTAGATAGGGCGATCCGTGCACGGCGTGCGTCGGCCCGTCTGGCGAGGAGCCCGCCTTCCAAGTGGTCATTTCCAAAAATGAGGACAGAACGCGGATGGCCGTCAGCCTCGTGACCGTGTCTGTGAGACCTCGCACCACGCAAGCGCAGACGGCAAAGTGGAACGTCTCGTCGTCGAAGTGGATCCCGTACGCTTCATCCAGCGGGAGGGCCGCCTCCTCCAACTGCGCGCGGCTCTGCAGCAGCAGCGGGACCATCCTCTCGCCCCTGACGTTTCCGATCGTCCCGATGTTGGTCAGAATCGCTTCCAGGAAGTGAGCAGTGCAATTGAACAGGCCCGATGGCACGAGCCGAACGAGCGACATGGCCAACCAGAACAGCTGGAGCCCGTACCGGGATGCCGACGGCAGCTTCGCCATCATCTTGGAAAGCGACGTGATGATGGACACGAGCATTTCGCTGTTGCCGTCTTCTCCGAATTGGCTGATGCTGTTCCGGAGGGCAACAAGGACTTGGTAGAGGAGGTCATCGTCCACCTCCTCGCGTGCCAAGTAGCCCATGACTGCAAACGCGCGCGGCTGGACCGCGGGGTTGTTTTGAAACGCGGTGCTCGCGACGAGGCTCATCCAGCGGGAGCGCCACGCGTTCGCGACGTCGGTGGATGGAGCCGCGATAGAACACACCTCGAACAGGATGGCCGCCAGGTTCTCCGTGGCAGCCAGTGTTGACCCCGAGTCCTGCGCCGTGGACACAGAAGCGCCGTCACGGACCAGCGTAGACGGTGGGGAGAATATGTCGCCTCGGGGCTCGCATAGTAAGTCGAGGCTCGCCCGTAGCTTCAAGAGCTTTGCGTCGTCTAGGATAAACGAAACACAGGCGGCATGTATTGTGTTGACCAGCAACTTGTAGACAAGGAGGCGGACATCCTGCCCACCAGTGTTCGCAAGCATACTTACCACGTGGAACACTTCTGGCAGGAACATTTGAGACTGCATACCGCTGTCAAACGACAAGGCGAGGCAAAACTGGAGCAGAACGCATATTTCTGCCCACACTGCATTGTCCGGTAGCAATCTTGTTGGCCGCAAGGACGAACGGTTAAGGGCCTTGCGGAGACGCGAGAACATCTTGCCCCGGAGAGAAATGGTGCCGAGGCCAACCATGACGGACGAAATAATTTCCAAGCTCTCCGCCTGGGTGCCGTAGCCCAACGAAACCTTGATCAGCTCATCTAGGAAGATCTCGAGCAGTAATTCGTCCTGAGCAACCGAAGGCCAGACGTGGTGCTCGAGAGCGTGCGTCAAACTCTGGTCTAAGACAGCCAGGTCGATGAGCTTTCGAAAAAGGCTGGCGACTTTCTCTCGGCCCTTCTCCCCATCCGCGTCGTTGGTCAAGACACTGGTGCGGAGACCCGAGAGCCAAGGGGCCATGTATTCTAGACTTAGGGGTTTCTGCTCCTCCGGGAAGCTTTCCCAGCTGACGAAAAATTCAGTCAAAAAGTCCGAGGTAAGCTGAGGCTCCGTTTGAGCCAGCTCTTTGCTGATGTTGACAATAAATCGAGTAGGTTCCAACGGTACAGATAGATCTGTCAGTGTCAGCGATAGTGGCCGGAACCCTCTCTTGTTTCCTATCCCCGGGGGTGAGAGAGAGGGGCGGAGGTCAAGGGTACATGATGATTATCCTGACTGACCTTTGGCGCAAACCAGCTTGGACGCAGCACCAAACTCAAAGGCGCGACAGAGGGCGCCCAGCAGATTGTAGGATGCCAGTCTGAGGGCGTGATCCGGGCTCGCGAGGTTGGTGAGCGCAAGGTTGAGCATCGTGCCAGGAACATCCTGGGGCCGGACCAGCCTCTCGAGTGGTTTGTGAGCCCTGCTATCCTTTCCATACTTGCCCTTGGCACCGCGAATTGTCTGGAGCACATCTGCCCTTTTCGGGCTCGTGAAACACATGACAATCTTGCCGCTGTCAGCTCTGAGTCCAAAGGCAGATTCGTCTTCAGTCTGAATAGTCGTCGCGGCTTCTTCGACTTCGCCCAGGCGAAAGATGTCATTGATAGTGCTGCTGAGGCGGAACCCTGACAGGACCTCTTGTTTCTTGGCTGTCGTGACCTGAACAAACTGGCTGCCGACCTTGATGACAACCTCGACCTTGCCTTTGGATTTGGAAAGTCGCGTGACGGGCTGGAACATGTAGCGCGTGTCTGTGACAACGCTGATGGTCTCTTTGGGCAGATGCAGCTGGCTCAGGTGGAAGTGGGCCTGCAAGTCCTGGAGGCTTCCAATGAGATGATAGTCGACATTTTTGGGGTGAAAAGCGCTATTCTCGTTTCGAGCAGAAACCCGCAACAGCCGTCGAAAGCATCTCCTGCGTCAAGTCATCAGCTACAATTGTGGGGACAAAGCTCGCAAGGGCGGAACTGACTTGAACGCGCTATTCATGTTGTAAATGTATATTCTCGATAGGTTTAGCGACAGTTCCGAAGGGGTCAAGAGGTCGAGCGTCGTAAAGAACTCGTCTGGAGGCTCGGTTCGCCCGTTGTAGCAAGTCGCATCGATAAAGAGGCCAAACGGCTCATGCCAAAGTCTGCTGGCGATCTGGATGGTATGTCAGCGCACCAAAGCCGCGGTTGAGAATCATGCGATGTATATGTCTGCTTCGCCGCGGCCAAGGAACGACGCAGGCCACGATCAAGAACCAAGGCGGTAATGGTATGTAATGCTATGCTCGAGCGGCAGGGGCTCGCGGAGCAGGCAGCAGGAGGTGCTTTGTGTTGTTCACGGGAGGGGTCTTACCTTGAGGTAGCAGTATAATAGCGTGTCGAAGTCGATGTTCTCGTTTTCAATATGCCGTAGAATCACACAGACTATCGAAAGCCCATCCTGCATCCGAGTCAGCCAATTCATGACATGGCAGTGCTGTCCAAGTAGTAAAGTACCTTGCTCTCGCCTCCATCATACACGGCTCGAGACGTCAAAAACGACTCTGTACCCTTGAATGCATTTCGGAGCATGAAGTTTTGAAATCGTGAGTACAACGGCGGACTGTTGGACGAGATATGGGGCCTGTTCCACGACATCGCCAGTGGCGGGGGCCCAAGGTTCGTAATGAGGTTCCTGAGCGGCTCGAGGATGGCGGGTGTGCCCCGCGCCAGCTCTGTAGGACTTCGTACATACCCTCTTCTTTCTCGGGCCACGAGCGTCTGGCGAAGATGATCCCAGTGGTCATATAAGAACCGATGCAGAGAGACACACGATCCGAAATCGAGAAGCCCTGTATTTGCACGGCATTCCCAGCGTTCCGGGGGCACCTGAACAGCGACCGGTTAGGATAGCACGGGAGATGCGCCAGGCCTGGAACAACTCACCGAGATCTCACGCAAGAATTCTGTAACCAATTTGATATTCTGGACTAGAAATGGGTTGAGCGGGAACATGTATGGCTCTTTGGTGCCAAACAGCACGTTGTTCGCGAGGTTTTGTATAATCTTGGCAATTAAAAGGAGTCCGCGACGCATTTCCTTGGTCGGCGCTGTCGACAAGAGCCCCTCAGACTCAGGCGCAACAATAGCTGGGCAGATGAACCGGAGGAACACGAAGGCTCCGACGGCAGTGTACTTTGCATTCGGGAAACGAGGCGAAACCGCTTCGGAGATCTGTGCGAGCGCGGGAAACCATTAGCCTTCCACCAGCTCGTTGCCCCTTCAGCGGAGCACTCACAATGTTGCATATCTTCCGGAAGGAAGCTGGCACGTGTGATGACGAAGCACATATGTCGTCCGTGAAGACTTTGGCAACAATCTGAAGCTGCATTGCGTTCTTCTGCAGCTCCTCTGGAGAGCCGGTCCTCGCGGGGTCGAGTTCCAGATCCAGATCCTGGGACGTAAGCATTAGTCTCTCGAGGACCTTTTGGAGCGTCGCCCGTAGATACGATACGCCCTTCCATTTGGCATATACAGAGAGCATCTTAGTAGCAACGCAAGTCCTTCGGAGGATCTCGGTTTCGTTTTCTGAATCGAGTCAGTAAGTGCCCGGCCGAGCACAGGAAGTCAAAGATGCGCCTACCCGTTTGCCCTATCTCGTGTTGTATCAGGGCCTCGAACAGCTCAAAGAGCAAGCCACGCTGCTCGAAAATGGTCAACAAGCACACGGTGAGCTCGTCAACCTCAGAGGCTGGACAAATGGCGCTCATCGAGACGGGCAGTGAAAGATCTGTCGTGAGTAGCTTGAGATGCTCGTCAGTGATTCGATCTGCTCTAGGTATCGGTCGGTCGAGCACCAACATTCAAGAGCTCCTCGTATTTTTCGCTGACAGCCGAGTCTGTCAGGCTACTGAATTCCGTTCCTTGTATCAGAATGTTGTAGAGAACTTTGACAAAAGCCGCACGTATGTCAATGTTTTCATGGTACCCAATGTTTAGCGAGTGCTTCAAGCCAACGTCGATGTTTGCACTAAGGAGATTAGAAAGGATTGTAATGACCAAATCTGAGTTGGGGATGACATCGTCACGGGCTGCCAGGCCTGGGGGGAACTCGGCTCTGCCCATTTCTTGAGTCTCGTGGTTCAAGAGGGACAGGAAGCGGTTGAAGTAGGTGTGAAACATCTGGGATTTCAGTTCGCTCGTCCCAGCATCGGTTTGGCTATCGGCCGGTTGCAGTGGCAGCCGGACGGTGAGATCAGCAAGCGATTTCAGACAAGCCTTGTCGAGATCCTTCTGGATGCGGCGGCAGTCGTCCTGCCGAGGCCCCGTGGCAGACTGTTGATCCTGTTTCACGGGATGAGGCCGAGCCATCCAGCCAAAAATGTACTCGACGAGCTGGTTCCTGATGCGGACGTCGTCCCGGAGGTTCAAGTGTTCTTTCCGTTTGATGACCGCCTCGCACAAGTTGCAGACTCTGATTTTCACCCTGAGCGTGTTTGCCCCGTCGGGGGCAGCATCAATGAATTTGGCGAAGCTGAGAGTTAGGACGCCAAGGTGTACCGATGATGCTGCTCCAAGGTCCGATGGGCTCGCAAGCCTCTCCACCATCGTCTTCAGCAGTGAAGCAGCCTGCTCAGCAAATATTATTTCACTGTCCTGCCCCTTGTCGGCCGGAGCCAGAGCCCCGGTCAGGAGCACCTCGAGTTCCGACTCCAAGGCCCTGAACAGTGGATGGTAGAGTATGGGAGACACTTCGCTAGACAAGACATCTCTCATCGCCTCGCGGACCTTTACGTTAGAGCAGCCCAGGAGTTGAATGCTGAGTCTGAGGTAACGAGTCAGAAGTGGCTCCTCGTAATTGTCGGAACACAGCCGGTCAATCCACCGCAAGGAGCTGGGAGCTGGCTCTTCCAGTGCGGTCCCATGGTGAGCGGTACAGATGCCCCCCAGCGAAGCCAAAAAGCCCGAGAAGTTTCTCCATTCGGCAAACATCTTGTCGTCAATGGCATGGATAGGAGACGTAGAAACCTCCTTGGCCAGGTGGATCCACCTGTCAAAGGCCGTCTCCCAGGCGTTCAGTATGCCTACTGTTGGGTACTGCATTTGTCGCAAGAGGCTCCGCATCCTCTTCTGGAATGCAACCAGACCGGTGAAGCGAAATGCAGGCGAGGAAAGCTCCTGGTAGGCGCCGCGGTTGCGCAACAGCGAAGAGAGAGTCTTGGTGGGTTCACTGTACGTGAAAACTGAGTACTCGCCCAGGACGAGTCCAATACAAGACGTCGCAGTCTGGCATACGTCAACATTTGCCGTACAGAGAGAGAACAGGAGGGTAGTCTCCAGTTTGGATGAAGCGCCCGCCATGTCAGGGTCGTCTTCCGGGACGTCAGACAAACCCTACACCTCAAGCATTAGAACTCGTCATTGGCAAAGGGCGTAGATCTCGGGAGTGGACAAACAGGTATAGCTTTCAGTAGGGTCAGGCGCGCCTCCAGGAAACCACTTAGTGCCTTGATCTCTGAGGTCTCATTTTGAGTCCCTATGCGCTCACACAGGTCGAGTAGGACCTTTGTGCTTGGATGTGTCAGGCCGCGTTCTTATATAAGTCCAGCAGGTCAACTTGCCTTTGCTTCCAGAGATCACTGAGCTGATTCTGCGTACCAAACTGGCGCACCACACCCAGCGCTCGCGTTTCTCCCCGATTCTCTACGAAGAGCTTATTCGCCACTTTGGTGGCCAGTTGGCGTATCGATGCGTCGGAGGATAAGACGCAGAATAGGAAAGGTCGGAAGAATCCCTCACCCAAGGAAGGAGAGGGGAGCTCGTCAAGCAGGGGCGCTGGGAATGCGTCGAGAAAGCGGAGGATGGCGCATATCAAGTCTACACTGCTCTCGCGTTGGTCATCCGCCATCACGGCCGCACTCTGGTCCAGTTGCCAGTCAGTAATGTGGTAACCAGAGCCGTGGCTGTCCGGGGGCAAACCTCAAACTGGGACTGCATAAATGGAACAGCCGCGTCCAACAAGTCCTTGTATCTGGCGGAATGTGTCTGCTTCGCGAAATACGAGCAAGCCTGCACAACTGCGATTTTGAACTTGCCGGGCGCAGACGGCGAAATGCAGGTCTTGATGAGCGTATCGACGCAGCCATTAAGGTTCAGGTGGGCCAAACTGACAAACGCGCCGGTAATGATGTCCTGATGGAAGTTCGGAGCGGACGGTACGGGTGGCGACCGGGTGAAGATGGCGTCCCTCACCTCGTCTTGCACGTCCATGGCATAGCTTACGAGAGCAGAGTCGCTCTCGACGTCGAAATGACGAACGGCGCGGAGCAGGGCAACGAGGCAGTGCCCAGCCCGCTCGTTGCCATTCCTGAGGGCCTTTCTAAATCCGTCGAGGAACGAGACCTTTTTGACAAGATTGTTGCTCTTGGCCTCCCTCATGTTACTGGCGACTTCGAAGACGTCGGGCAGCAGGAGAAGCAGGGTCATCTGGAGGGGGTACATCACGCCTTTCCTTTTGCCGTTGTCTGTTCCCGTTTGCGTCATGTCGAACAGAGTGTCTGCGCCGCCGTCCAGTCTCTTGTGGAAGAGGTGAAGCCGCACGAACTGGTTGGGGTAGCGGTCTATCCACCGCGTGATTAGCAGAGGTACGACGACGGCAACGGTGTTCTGGCAAGGCTTCCGGAAGTGGAGGTAGCTGGAACAAATCTCCTGGATGATTAGGCCGAGCCTGGGGCCATCAACCCAGAAAAAGGACAGGAGTCGCATGAATACGAGGGCCAGCTTTTCCGCAGCCTGGGAAGAGCCAGACAGCTCAGAACTTGCATCGGTGAAAGAGGTGGTGCGGATGCTGTAGACTACGTTCCTCACGTAGGTAAAAGAGGAAGACCAGCTCGACGCCGTGATGTACTCGACGACGGTCTTGATGTATGCATCCAACTCGCCCAGGGTCTCGACGAGGCAATCGGCCTCGGCAGGCTGGCCGTCGCCTTTCTGCAAAGACACAGAGGCATTGTCGGAGCGGGGCACACAAATGTTGCGCTCCGATATCTGCTCCAAGAGGGCCTGTGCGGGGAGCACGTAGTCCTCGGGGATGGGTTCGAGCAGCTTCTTGAGGGCGTCAAAGAGACGATTCACCCGGTCGTCATCGAGGGGAAGAGGCACTCGAGGGCCGGTCCGGTCGACGTCGTCATTGCCGGGGAGTGAGAGGGAGGACCAGTTGGAGGAGCAGCAGTCGGCCAGTAGGGCGATGATGTAAAGCTCCGATCGCAGGACATGGGCTGGGTGGGTGGCAACGCCGGCGTAAGGTCGCGCCAGATCCTCGAGCAGGCAGAGAAGCGACTCGAAGATGACGCCAAACGCGGACTTGCTGAGGTCGACCAATGTGGCTCGGGTGGTTTGCAGAATGTCGTCGTCGTCGAATGCTCGGCCCGTGGTTCCTGTTCGATGTGGCAGCTAACATATCGGTTAACGAGCGTCCGATGCCCTGGAACGGAGGGGAAGTTGGGCCTCGATTCGCGCTCCCAGCGGAGGTGCTTACCCTGGTTGCCACTCGGTCGACGAGACAGCCGACCAGGCCAGCGTCCCCGTTCATCGCGGGCCCAGCATGGATAGAAAGACGGGTGGGGGGATGAGCGCAGGCTGGAGCCGAGGCTGGCCTGGAGGTGTCTTGGTCCTGACCCTGCAGCCGGGACGAAAACGCGGCAGCGATGGCGTTCTGTTGGCCGCAATTGGCAAGGTATGGAGACTGGTGGTGGTGATGTGTTTGTGTGCTGCCGCAAGGTGTGTACGAGTACTCGTGCTCTGCAGGGGGAAGCTCTCGCCGTGCCCCGCCCGCATCTCCAATGAAGAGCCGCTAGTATAAGGGGCTAATTCGCCCTTACTAATACTAGCCTACTTCGTAAAGCCTAGAGGATTTAATGTCCCTAATAATATAAATAAGGATATTAGGCGATTTCTTAGAGAATAGCACTGATATAGCGACCGTATTAGGAATATAAGACTTCATTAGCCTTGACTAATATAATCAAGAATCTTCTACTCCGTACTTCGTACTAGTCCCTAGGATTATATACGCGCAATATGAAAATCCTTCTAGTTACTTCGTATTACGTCCGCCATTATCTTACTTCTGCTGCTATATCCTCTCCAGCCCCAGCGGCATGCGGTTCCCGCACAGCCATGTCTGACTAAGCCAGCACCTTCACCCCGTCAGAGAGGGCTGCCCGCCTACGACCATGGGCCGCGCCGCGGGCAGTAGGCGCTCCAAAGCCAAGGCGAACGTGGAATGCCATCGTTAGCTCGTCTGCAACCTGTCCGTCAGGTGCGGGAGCATCATGCTAGTGAGCGGCCCTGTCGACATTCACATCTCCGCACTGCGACACTTACCCTAGTGTCTACCAAGAAACGCAAGACACACGACGTCGCGTTGCTGAACTCTCGCGATGACCTGGCTCGGCTTGGCAGCGAGGTGCGGCTGCTAATGACGGAGGATATGCCAATGACAAAGACGGCAAGCAGGGCCGTCATGAGCGGCGCGGCCGTTTGTGGGTGCATTCTTCCACAACGAGACTTTAGAGGGCGGGTCCCTCGTCGCATAACCTGGCATATCTCGTCTCGAGTTCGGGAGCGTGGCTGTCGGTTTCGTCAAGGGTCACCCCGATGTTTCCCGAGACCAAGCCGTCCAATTTCCTCATCACCGAGGTAGGACAACTAGGCCGCCCCGGAATGAACTCGGCCGGCGTCATATTAGCGGCGAACTCCTTCATGAGCACTAACAACTCCGTGACAGTTCTGTACGTGGACTAGACGGCCAGGGAGGAGCCTAGACGGGAAAGTCGGGCTCGAGAGACGCGCCTGCTAGCTCCGCGACCGTCGACGGGACGGTATCGCACTAATAAGGAGCATTCTCGACAGCCATGTCGGCAGGACCGTCGTCCCGATGCGCGTCCTTGTCGCCACCATCGGGCGTGACAGGAAAGTTGAGGTGCTTCCAGTCTTCCAGCTCCTCCGTCACGGACCGCATGTGGTCACGGATGCTCTCGATAGCGTAGCTTCCGAGCAGAAGGCGCAGGGGCGGGTACGAGCAGTGGGCAAGTTGCCAGACGAGCTCGGCGCACTTGACGGCGCTCGTGGGCTGGCGATCGCCAAGCCACTGGACCATCCTCTTTGCGTGAAGGGCGGGCGAGGTGGCGTGCGCGTAGCCCTCGCTGGGAGGCTTGATGAGAAAATGACCCCAGGTGGGCAAGGGGTTGTCGGCCGTGTCAGGCTCGTCACGTCTGACGAGGCCGGGCTGAATGAGGGTGGCCTTGACGTTGAAGGAGTCTGTCTCGTAGAGCATGGCCTCGATGAGGCCCTCGACTGCGTACTTGGTGGCACAGTAGGGGCCGAGGCCGGGGACGCCGAGGGCGCCAGAAGTGGAGCTGAAGATGAGGTAGCGACCGGTGCTCTGCCTGCGGAAGTAGGGGAGGGTGGCATGGATGATGTGGAGGGTGCCCATGAAGTTGGTCTCGAACTGGTTGCGCAGGTCGTGTTCGTCCTGGTCTTCGCAGGCGCCGATGACGCCGTAGCCGGAGCAATTAGCAACGACATCGATTCGGCGGAAACGGTCAAGAGTGAGTTGGACGACGCGGGTGACAGAGTCGCGAGAGCGCACGTCGCAGAGGGCGCCGAGGCAGTTTTCATGGATGCCCGACATGTCGTCGGGGCTGGTCTCGAAGACGCGGCCGACCGAGGCGACGAGGTCGCCACGAGAGAGGGCACACTTGGCGAGGGAGCGGCCCATGTGGCCAGTGCCTCCAAAGACCTAGACAAGGCGAGTCAGCTTCATGAGCAAGCCCACGTCGTCGAGGGGAGCGGGGCCACGAGGACGACGTACAATCCAGACGAGCTGCCTCGCGGGGGAGCTGACCGAGGGCGGGTCGCAGCTTGCGGGCAGCTGGAGCCGGGGCTTGTTGTGCTGGACATCGGTGGCATCCAGTGCGGAGGCCTCTGAGCGGACGTGGGAGTCCATCTGCATTTGTTTCCGTACGTTTGTAGAACGTTTGTGAATGCGCGCACGTATGTAGGATGATGAGGTGTTTGTGAAGCGTTGCGATCGCTGGCTTGGACGCAGATCAGCAGCTCGGAGGAGCAGCAGCAGCAACAGTGGCAGCCATTGCCATTTGGCATGCGCTGTTGCGGCCGGAAAAAGAGAAGAAGCAGCTCGTGGCCGGTGCTTTGAGGGTGAGTTTGGGTTGGAGAAGTGAGGCGGAGAGAGGAGTACGAAGTACGAAGTACCTTGTACGGAATAGATACGTACATGCCCCACTCGGCCAGAGGTACGAACTACGACAGGCGCAAGGCACGGAGGTTGGAACGGCTTATCCGCGCCCGCGTCTACCTGGCATGGCAATCAATCACCTTTGAACGCAGAGCTGCTTTATCTGGGCAGGACTCGTACGAGGCAGCTCGGGTTGGTTGTAAGTGTAAGACAAAGGGCCTCGAAAGGGAGCCTGGGCCAAACGAAACTTTGTGCGATTCGACTCGTACCCGCATCCTACAAGTAACGGGCTTTGAAATGAGATTTCTCTCGCCTTGGCACCAGTCGGATCAATCAGCTCGACAAAAAACGCCCAACGTACTCCTTGCGGATTTCGTTGCCGTCCAGCTGCGGGCATCGGCTCAGCGGCGTCCACTTGGGCTCGTCCTTGAAGAGCCTCATGGCATGCACGTACTGCTCTCGCGGGTCAGTTCCTAGCACGCCCCAATGCACATACAACCGCACGGGTGCCTTACGTTGGACTCGTCGGTTGTGAAGCGGTGGTAGATGCCCGCAGGCAAAATCAACAGGTCATCCTTCTCCAGATGGACGCGTACCCAGTCGTCGCCGTGGCCCCTCACGTCAAAGTACCCCTGGCCGCCGCGGATATAGCGGATCTCCTCGTCCTCGTGCAGGTGTTCGTCGAAGAACACCTTGACCTTGTCCTCGTACACCTCGCCCATCTTATCGGGCGATACGGTGATTTCGTCACGGTTCTTATAGCCGCGCTGCGCCGCCAGCTTGTCGACGCCTTCGAGGTCGGGGAAGCGGTAGTAGAGTACTCCGAGCTTGCCCAGCTCGTCGACACCAACGGCGCGTCCAGAGTCGTGCGCGAGGCGCTGGTCGCCCTGTGTGCGTTCGTCGCCGCGTGAGCGCAAACTCGATAGACGTGTACGTTGGGGGTTGTTTTCGTGACGGCCAAGGGTGATGGAGGTTTGGCCAGGTCGAGTTAACTTACTGGAAGGTTATCGTACATATACGCCTTCATGGTGGCACGGTGATGCCGTCTCGTTCTGGAGATGGTAACGGCAACGGCAACGGCAACGGGAGGACGACAAACGCTGTTCCAACGTTGGATCAAGAAGCGTCGGTAGCGGTGGGCGATGAGAGGGACCCGAGGGGTTTATCCTGATGACGTCGGATGTCGGCATCGATGAAGTGGCCTGCTAGTATCCGTTCGTCATATACTTTATGGATACAGAAGCCGATGCCAAATAGCACGTGCAGCACAAGACCACGTGCAGCTTGCGTGCTTAATAATGCCACGAGCACTACTTTTCTACCTATTATCTTATTTCTATTCGATGCCTTATATATCTTTATACGGCACTAGACGCAATATTATTAAATATCTAACATTTTGCGCCTAGGAATAATCAATCGCGCGCGATACCTTAATAAAAACCTTTACCATTACCTCGGGTAATGCAATTCGCGCGCCACGAGGCTCAAAATCGCTTAAATCGCACTAATCAATCTCTTAATTACACTATATACACAATATACCTCTCAACCGCAGCTACTTGCGCCGCTGCGGCAGCTGAAAAGCTGAAAACCCCCCCCACCACGACCGATACCTCAGGCATCTTACACGAAATGGGGCGCCTTGATAAACAGGCCCATGAGAAGTCCTCCAAGCGTGCCAGCGATGGGAATGGTGGCGATCCACGAGAGCAGCAGCAGGCCCACACGCTGAAAGTTAACTGCCTTTAAAGTGCCGTTCCAAAGGCCGACACCCACGGTGGCGCCAGTGATGCACATGGACGTGGAGACGGGCAGAGAGAACTGCGAGAAGAAGAGGACCGTCATGGCGGCGCCCATCTCCATGGAACTCCCTCTGCTGGGCGAGTGGTACGTGATCTTGTTACCCATGACTATGCCGGAACCCGAGTCAGCACGAATGTTCACAGAGGCACGCGACATCACTTACCCTTCATGATGTTGTAGCCGTAGGTGATGAGACCGAGTGAGATGGTCGCGGACAGAACGGCAAGCTGCCAGACGGGGACGCGGGTCTCGGAGGTAGCGGCCTTGCCGGTGGACCAGGCCGAGTAGATGACGGCCCAGGGCTCGACCGAGTCGCCAATGTCGTTGGCGCCGTGGGCAAAGGACGCGGTGCAGGCCGTCAGGATCTGGACGAACGAGTAGGTGTGCTCGACCTCGTTGGGGTACTTCTCGGCGTTGGCGTACACGCGCTGCATGCGCCTACCCTCGGGCGTGCCGGCGATTCCGGTCTGCGCAGCGTGGATGTCGTAATGGAGGCCGTAGAGGGCGCCACAGACGATCATGGCGGGGATGCGCTTGACGAGAATCTTGGTGTTGTGAAGCTCGTAGATCTGGCCAGGGCCCATGGGGTTGTCGCGGAGCGTGCGCATGGCCTTATGTGAAGCCGGCTCTCGCTGTGGGTCACAAGTTCCTTGTGCGACGCTGGGGACGTCTCGGTGGCACCAAGGTTCTTTTTGTTGCAGCGGCTGGCTCGATTCTGTTAGTGCCGTCCTGACCATTGGACTTGGGCGAGCCGGCACAAGTCTCGTCGTGCCAGTCCTGAACGACGGCGTAGTTGGGGACAGTGGCGCGGTCGGCATCGGCGGGGGCTGGGCGCTTGAAGAGCACGGGCCCCATGAGGAACATCCGCCGCTTGACCCTGTGGTCCTTCTTGATGACCTTTGCGTGTACAAAGGGGACGAAGAAGATGGCCGACAGGAGGGCGACACCGCAGCCAGTGCCCATGGTGACGGCGGCGACATACCAGGCCGGCTTCTTGTCCAGTCCCAGGTCGGGCGAGCCCTTGTAGACGATGGACAGGGTGCAGACGGTGCTGGTGATGAGGAAGAAGAAGGGCGAGCTGTAGACGGCCCAGGGGACGGGCTTGTTGCGCATATGCACGACGACCGTGATGAGCATGAAGATGGCGGCGGCAAAGCCGGACGAGATGACGGGTGCCATGATCAGGCCGGCGAAGATGGCACCGAGCCCCTTGCCGTCGTTCCACCATCACCGGACCTGGGAGGCGCCGACGGTCGCGACGCCGACGCCGCGACGGCTGAGATGAGCGAGTACGTCGACGAGACGAGGGCCGAGTGCCGGGTGCACCACATGACCCACGACGAGGCGGCCGCGAGGGCGCAGGTGAAGGCGAGCATCTGCACGCCAGCGTCGCCGCGGAAGGCCGAGTTGGGGATGATGCCATTCTTAATGGTCTCGGCCGTCTGGGCGCCGACGGCGATGGCGCCGAGCATCTCAAAGATAGTGCCAAAGACCATGGCCTGCCTGTGCGAGATGGACCTCGACGACACGCTCGTCGCTCACGAGTTGGCCACATCGTCTGTCGAGCCAGGTCAGTATCAACCCAGATATCCATCCGCCCACTGAGGGGCAGGGCGGGCAGGGGCATTCACTTGCACCGTTGTTGTATGCATCGAACATGGCAAACAACGTGCCGATGACAAAGACGTAGGTGTACTGGTCGAGCGCCATCTTGAGCGAACTGGTGGAGGAGCGATGAAGATGATACAGCTTTGCCGGGTTCCCAGGATAGAGAGAGAGATCAGTCTGCCCACAACCTTATAATAAGGTTATTCGCCTACTTTGCGTGCCACGTTTCCCGCCCGCAAACCTTACGCAAGGCCTTAGGCCCTGCGTCGGCCAGCCAGACGTACACATGGGCCATTTCACGAACAGCTTCGTCGTCGAGATGCCCACGTGGGTGTTCGGTGTGGGAGCAGCGGGCGAGAATCTCCCCGCCAGGGTTGACAGGAGGAGGGAAGCCCCTGCTTGCCCTTGGAAAACGTCAAGCGACAGCCCGCTCGCGTGAGCCTGCTCTCGAGTTCTCGTCGATGCCCCGTCGCGACGGTGGGTCCACGGCACATCGGATTTGGGGCGCCAGGTCATAAGCTTGTGTGCCATGCTTCATTTCCATAGCTTGGGTGCTTGTTTCATGGCAATTTCGCGACTGGTTCGATGGCGCTCGGAAGATCCTCCCCTCTTCAGCCCACGAGCACATCGAGAGCTTCCAGCTGCCAGCGGCCTAGGGAGGATAGAGCTCGAGGCGGCGCAAGGGCGGCGACGGACCGACGGCAGTCCAGTCAATCCGAGACGGCTTCGTTGGTCAAGAAGAGAGGACCGTTGCTGGGTGGCCCAACAGCTGTGGCGATGGGACGTGGCGACGAGACGCGGCGCTGAAAACGTGGCCCAAGGTGAATAAATACGAGTAGGTACGAAGGCTGAGCCCAAAAGTAATGTCACCG
>NRSZ01000706.1:0-23713 GCA_002901185.1 Tolypocladium capitatum
GGAGGAGGAGGAGGAGGAGGAGGAGGAGGATGAATAGGAGGCAGGAGGAATAATGGAGAGGGCAAAGTGTGTAGAGTTTGGATGAAGGCGCAGGCTCCGCAGTTGCGGGTGTTCCTTCCCAAGGCTCGGAGTACTCGCACATGCAAGAGGCCTTCCTTGGACGGGATGAGGAGAGGGCAAGAGCAAGCTGACCGCCTGCCCCGGGCCTCCAATCGGGCAATAGATGTACGGATATGGAGTATTACATTGTGCCGCAATTCCGGAAATCTCCATCACTCCGATGGCAGCTCATCAGTCAGGCAAGGAGGGCGCACGATGTTGATTAACATCCTTTTCCCGCCACGCCCGCAACTCGCCGCCAGGATGCCATTCAGCCCGTCCCATATGCTACCATACGACACTGCACGATGTAAGGCCGTCTCGCCGGACACCGAGTTTCTGTTCAGGTACGTAAAGGCGAGCTCGCCGGTGCCGACTTGTCCAACGTTGGCAGATGCTCCGTACAGTGGCGGGAGAGAAGAGACGACCGGCTATTTGGCTGTTTGCCTCGTTCATTGCTAGTCGCTTTACCCACCGTACAGAATTTTCAGCTACTCCCTATACTGGCCGAGGTCTGCACGCCACGCCGTCCACTGCCGGGCCTACGGCAACAGGGCGATCAAAACGCCATGCCCTCCGGGTGCGCTTGCATGCCGTGATGCAGGGCAGGCCATGCGTCGAGCTTGCAAGGATCTGGGTATGTACCTCGTTTCCCCCATGTCCATCTCGGCGACCAGGCCAGGAGTGGTCGGCGCGCCGCATCACATGGACAGGGAAGTTCTTATCATCGCTGCCGAGGCTGGCGATGCCACGGTGCAGCGGGGGTGTCACGGCGCATGTGGCGTCCCCGAAGGGGTTGGCAGTCTGGCAGGTTTGTTGTTCTGCGTGGCTTCTGGCGCGTATGTACGGGGCGGTGCCGGATGAGGTGAGTTCTGCTCGTACAAAGCACCGGTGCATGCATGGCGTCTGGTGTTGGTCCGGCATCGCGTCGTATAGCAGGCGGCACACATGTGCTGTCTGGCGTCTCACATGGATCGCAGGCAGGCAAATGTCTTGCCAGGATGCAGTCGGGACTTGGGAGACTGATGACCACGATGGCGGCTGCATGGGAGCCCTACCCCGCCGCCCTCGACGATGGCTGCTGGGCGCGCCGTCGCGCGTGTCGCTATTGCGCGCGTGTGTGAATAGCTGCACCTCGAGCGCCGGTGATGAACAGGCGTGCTCGTGCTTGCACCCGCAATAGTCTGCGGCCTCAAAGCTCTCGTGCGGCCCCATCCCTGTCTCGGGCTGCCGGGCACGTGGTTGCCGCCGTAGCACCGAGGCGCCCGTCGCGGTGCTCGAGCTCACCAGCGGCACACCCTGGGTTGGCGGCGCCGCGCTGCAGCCTTGGACGTGATTCACCCATCGCGCTGGCTCCGTGCATATGGACAGGCAGGATATGGACAGGCAGGCAGTGCCCAGAGAGGCCCAGACGGTTGGGTGCATTGTTTTCTTCTCGCGCGCCCTCACCAGAGCTAGGGCGGCAGCCCAACCGAGTGAAACCCGAGCTGGGGACCGAACATCCGCCGCTGGCCGCGCAACGCTGGCCGCAGCGCTACTGCGCGCCCCCCCAGCTGTTCTTCCCCTGCCCTTTTAGCTCCCGTCGTCCGGTTCATGACTCCATCCACCAACGCGTCGGCTGCTCCGCCTGGCGCTGAGTTCGCCTCTGCATCTAATCCCTCTTAACCCCGTCCGATCGCGACAGGCGCCGCCCATCGACCGAGTGCGCCGTACCGCGCCCCGAATCTCCCTCTTCTCTCTCCACAGCCACTGCCCGGGTACCTGGCGGATCACCTCCGCCGCCGCAGGCTCCCCACTCGGGTCTGAACCACTGACCCTCCTACGCGCCCTCGCAAGAGCCTCTGCCTGCGCGCCTCCATACCTGGACCTACCTTACCCTACCCGACCACTCCGTGCTCTTGGCTGCGCTTTGCCCGTCCTTCCTCTGTCGTTTGATCCCAGTCCCAGTCGCCCCTTATCGACACGGCTTGAGCCCGACCGCGCCCCACCACACCCTGTTGGAGCTCTTCGAGATCTCCCACTTGGAGCCGTTGCTGCACATCAAGCCAAGGTCCGCACGCACGCACGCCAGTCTGCCTACTACCTTACCCGGCTACGCTGTCACCCAGCGATCCGGATAGGACTGAGTCAATACATCCCAGCTAGGGTTGGTTGACCGAACCCTGTCGGTGACAATGTCCATAAAGTAAGCCTCTCACCACAACGACTCGTCTTCTTCTCAACTCACTCCCTCCACCCCCTCTGCCCTGTCTGCCTGTCAGAGCCTTCCTCCTCTCTCCATTGTTGTTCTTTCTCTCTTTCTCTCTCTTCCTCTGTTCCTCTGTTCCTCTGTTACTCTGTTACTCTGTTACTCTGTTCCTCTATTCCTCTGTTCCTCTGTTCCTCTGTTCTTCTCTGCCTCTCTTCCCCTCTTCCCCTCTTCCCCTCTTCCTCTCTTCCTCTCTTCCTCTCTTCCTCTCCTCCTCTCTTCCTCTCCTCCTCTCCTCCTCTCCTCTCTAGCTCCCACACCTGGCAACATCCTCTCCGTCTCCTCCCCCCCGCCCGGTCCCCCGCAGTCTCCAACCTCATGGAACGTATGGGTCTGATCCGCGCCCCACGATGGACAATCCTCATGACTACCTGATCACGGGCCGAGCGCCATCCCGACGACCAGTGGACCCTGACAATGACGATAGCTGGGTAATGCTCAACCAGAGCGGATTTGTCAAGTTGGGAAACGAACGCGTCCTCCTCAAGCTTGACTCCAGGATATCATGCGAACTATCCGTGCCTCTAGAGCTCAGGCCTCGCTGCACATCATTTCAGCGCAAAAGCGACAAAGGCACCTTGTTCTTGACTAACAAACGGGTTGGTTTGACCGCAATCCTTGTACGCCCCGTTCACGCTGTTGACGTGACCGACAGATTGTCTACCTCCCCGCCAAGCCGACGCAGGAGCCCAAGTTTGAATCCTTTAGTGCTCCTATCCTCAAGTTCCAGGACTCCAGCACGTCCTCATCCATGTGGTGGGGGTGGGTGTGGAAGTCAGACTGCATACCCGTCTCAGGCGGAGGCATCCCCGCCGACCTTCCACGAATCGAAGTCAAGTTCACATTCTCCGATGGCGGCATGATGGATTTCAACGAAGCATACATCCGTCTACGCGAGCGGCTGTTCCAATTCCAAGAGATGCAAAGGGAAATGGGGCCTGGTGCCGATGTACCGGACGAACCTCTGCCAGCATACGAGGCTCAGGGAAGCCAACCAGTCGAGCCGGCCGCCAGTCTGCCGGCAGTACCACGAAACGACCGATCGGATAGCTCCGCCAGCCGGAGGGCACCCAACGAGCCGCCGCCAAACTACGACGAGGCCCAAGCACAACAACTCAGCATGCGCCTGGAAGACCATATCCGCGGAGAAGCAGACAGAGACGTACGAGAAGGTTGAGGGAAGGAAAAGCAGGTTCGGAGAGGACCGTTTCGGCCAATTAGGCTGACTTGATTTGAGAAGCACGAGTCCTTATACCTGCATCATGGGTTGAAGCTATGGTTTGTTCAGCAGAGGTTCCTGCGTCTGGCGTTATGCCTCAGGGTTTTGGATGGCGCTCCGGGTGATTCATCATATGGGGATTGGGTCGGCACTGTCTTTTAGAGGTTACCTGATACATTGCTGGTTTCTTAACAAGAAACACTGGGATAGCCATGTAAGCACGATACTTTTACGATATAACGGCATTAAAGCGGCTGCTCGGCGCGTCCGTAGCGCAATAGTAAGTGTGCCGCACTCCGCGGTGAGGCTTGACGCCTGTTGCTTCGGAGAGATTGTATGTCCTGTCGAGGTGCAGGTCACGAGGTATCGCACGTGATAGAGCCAAATTGCCGCCGGACCAATCAAGATGCGCCAATTGAGGATCAGTTTTCGCTTCGCGACTTTGACCGAGAGCTTCCGACCTCTCACGATCTGGTCAGAAATCCCAAAACACAACCACCACCGTCCATTGTGATCTAGCCACCCGTCGCGATGGGTATCTGGGACGCCTTTTCCGATATTGTCGAGGCTGTGACGCCATGGAGCGTCGTCGAGGCCGAGGCCCCAGCCGAGGAGCCCCAGGTACGAACGAGTTCCCCTTGTCAAACAATTATCGCATTCGATAATTCGGCCGGCACCACGGCGCGCCTGACCGGATTTCTGTTTCAATGCGTCCGAAGGCAGAGCTGACGGTTTCTGTAGGAGGAGCAGGCTGCCGAGACCGAGAGCAAGGACGAGTCCCCTGAGGAGGATGCTGCCGCGGACGAGGCGGAATCAGGGGAGGAGGAGGAGGAGGAGGAAGAGGAGGAAGAGGAGATTGTTGACCCCAAGGAGACTCTTGAGGAAGGTCCGTTACATGCCGACTTCTACCGCGCGTCGAGCTCGAATCCGAATTCCTGGCCGAGATCCCCGGCGAGGCATTTCACTGCCATCACCACGGCCGTCGAAACGAGCATCGCACAACCCGTCCCAGAAGAAACGCTGACTTTACAACTATAGAGTGCAAGAATTCTACGCAGTGCGCGCCCGCCAAGCACCACTTCGACCACTGCGTCGAACGCGTTCAGCAGCAGCAGAGCGAGGGCGAGACCAAGGAGGACTGCGTCGAGGAGTGTATGTGCCGTCTTCATTTCCTATCAACCCATATGCGTCATAGCTATCTGGCGATTACCTCTGCGATACAGCTGCTTTGAAGCGCAACATTTTGCTGACTACACCGCAGTCTTCCACCTTGCCCACTGCGCTACCAACTGCGCCGCTCCTAAGCTGTGGTCTAAGCTGAAGTAGATCGCCCGCAAAGACCCCTCTCGTTACCGATCGATGGTGTTTCGGCTTCAGCCGAAGAGATAGCCTGGTGAGGGTGCGCATCTCGGCAACTACGCGATTGACGAGTTGACGACTGGTCCATGTGGTGTCATTGTAAAGCCCGCATGGGCTCGGGAGGCTGAGGCTCTGGACGGGAGACCGCGCCTTCCGGCCCGGCGGTCCTGTCTGTATCATATTGCCGTGCCCTACAATAGATTTTCTCTCTCATCATTACTTGACGCTCCCCGGTGTTTGGACAATGTGCCTCTCCGCTGTTTCCAACGTGGCACTGCGTAGACTACAGTGGACAGGTGAACAGGACGATTATCTGAAGATTCTGCGGGAAAGAAATACGCCTTTAAAGGAGTGCATCAATCTTCTCCGAGAGAAATTTGGCATCGAGCGTTCCTATAAAGCCATCCAGGGGAGATGTGTGGTGAAGGGTTTCGTTGAAGGTCCTACGGGCGACGAGTGGTCCCAGGATGAGCTAGGTCTTGTCTGGGATTGCGTTTCTTCCGGTCTGAAGTCGTCGGAGATGCACAGTAGGTTCTGGAAGAGGTTCGGGACTGGACGATCCTGGATGTCGATCAACGCGATGGGAAGGAAATTGAAGGTCAATGGGGGCATTCGAGATTCAGGGAGGAAGCACGGGACTCTCGAGGAAGAACAGTTTATTAGGGATTGGCCGCATCCTACCCAGGCAGGGCTCGTTGCTGCATTTCACGCACGGTTTGGAACTTCTCGAACCGTCTTCGCGGTGCAAGGAAAGTTTGGGATACTGAGGAAACGATCCAGCCAAGATTAGGTAGACGTGATGGCGCGGCATAGGTACTGATGATGCCTGTGCACAAGGACAAATCAGGGCTCCAGACGAGGTAGCAACAGTATTCAGCAGCACTTGGGAATTGACGAATAAGCTCTGGTCAATAGAATAGTAAAACCAAGTACCTATGTTGATGAAAAGACTATCTGGCACCGGATCCAAGTTTTCTGCTGAAATTGTTCTCATATTTGCAAGCTCATTTTACTCTTCTACACATTTCTGACTACAAATTCACATACTCTCACGTAGGATTTTATACCTCGGCCTTTGCAATCTCGTGCTTGGTCCAGTTCGTCAACCCCCCCTTCGCAATGATCTCTTGCAGATTCTTTGGAAATTGGCCCACCTTTTCCTCCCAGCGCTCTCCATCCTCACCCTCCTGCACCTCAACGACACTCCGAGAGACGTCCCATGTCAGGGTCCAGCCAGTACGCCGTGTCGGCACTCTCTCCGACGCGGGGAATCTAGCGCGGAGGCGCTCGACGAGTCGCGGTACTTCCAATCCCAAGAGCGCATTGTTGATGCTGTTGCGGGCGAAGATGCTCGAAAAGCTACTGGCCACGACGAGCGGGATCTGGTTGGCGAGGATGGCCGTTGCTGCTTGCTCTCTTGATGAACCCGTCCCAAAGTTTGCCCCCGAGACGAGGATATCGTTGGGCTTGGCGACTGACCTAAAGTCTGGGTCATAATTCTCCATGCAGACCTTTGCCATGCCCTCTTTCGTAATATCATCCTGATATGTCCATTTTCCCGCATAGATGTTGTCGGTCTGGAGAAAGAATACTTAGTATGAAAGATTCATATACTGAATCGGGGGAACTCACATCGAGGTTGTCGGCATCACAGAATAAAAGCTCCCCACTGATCTTCTCTGGAAAACCCGGAAGTATCCGAGTGGTTGCCTTTGCATCGTCGCCGTCGTCCTTGGGTACAGAAGACTCCACCCGGTCGATAAGAGACTCCAGTTGCTCAACAGCGCTGTCGAGCTCATCAAGAGGGAATGCCGGCAAGCCAGTACCATAACCGAACTCTACGCCGGTGAGGTTCTCAGGGGCTTCGTATACACCGGTGCCCGAGAGCTTGCCGCTTAGAGCACTCGCGGCCACAACCTCGGGACTAGCAAGGTACGCATGAGCGACTGTTGGCACAATTAGTCTCCTGCGATCGAATATGCCAAGAATAAGGACTGACGTCTTGAACCCATCCGGCCCTTGAAATTGCGGTTCGAGGCCGAGATTCCAACCTCGCCATCCTCCAACAAGCCCGTTCCCAATCCTATGCAAGGCCCACAAGCAGCAGGGAGGGGAATCCCCCCAGCGTCAAGTAATATCTGCCAGCTGCCTTCATCCTCGGCGATCTTCTGCTCATTGATCGAAGCTGCTGCGATATAAAGCTTGACATGGTCCGCGATTTTCGGAACCTTGCCACCGTTGGCCTTGGCGGCGTCCTGGAAAACCTTGGCTGCAGCCTTAAGATCGGAGCTTCGTGAGTTGGTACAGCTTACGATATAAGCTTTATCAACCTTGATGTTCTTTGGAGCAAGCTCGCTAAGCGGGGTCGAGATCTTAACGGAGTTAGGTCCCGAGACGTAAGGCGAGAGGCTAGAGAGGTTGAGGTATAGCTTCTTAGCGTAATAGGCTCCGGGATCAGCTTGCATGGGGTCAGCGTAGAGCTCGTCGATCTTGTTGTGAGTGATTCGCTCTCGGGTCGTCCGGTCCTCGCACATTGCCGCCTCTGTAGCCTTATATCGTAGCCAACGCTTCAGAGTCTCATCAATCGGGAACTGTGGCACATTCGAACATTAGACATGATGAATTGACGCAAATTGTGGAAAGGACAAGTACGTACCATTGCGGAAGTCGTAGACCACTCAGTCGACATATTGCTGATGGTAAGGCGGTCGTCGACCGGGATACTAGCCATCGTCTGTTCGGAGCCAACGAACTCAATACTATGGTTAAGTACATCCGTGGGGAAGAGCCCGCAGAGCGCTATGATAACGTCCTTTCCGGTCACACCGGGAGGCAATGTCCCTGTGAACCTTACCTGCACCACAGGAGGGACCTGGAACCAACTCTTGCCCGTCGCCCAGACTGTAGCTGCATCTGCTCTGACCAGGGCAACACCCAGTGATCCTATCGCCCCATACATGTTGCTGTGACTATCCGAGCCAACGCATAATGTACCCGGCCAAACGAACAACTCTTCGATCTGGTCAAGTTAGCACGACCCAAATGCGGGGTTTATATGGGCGCTTGCCATCACTTGGTGACCGATCCCATGGCCGGCAGGGAAAAAGGCTACACCGTGTTCTCTGGCAAATGCTTCGATCAACTCGTATTTGCGGAGATTGGCTTCGCTCTTCAATTGAACTTGGTGGTCAATCGCGAAGACCAGCTGCGTCGGATCCTTGATTCGTGTAGCGTTCATGGAACTGTAACAGTCAATCGAATGATGTTAATCGCATTCCAATGCTTTAAGAGCAGGAACTCAAAGCAATCGATTCGGGATCTCTAACATGAACTTCTGAGCAATCGGCCAGGTGTTATCGTGACTGAGACACCTATGAGGTTGTATTTGAACGTAGTCGCCGCTACGTATAATCGTGCCATCCGGGAGATCCACAGCGTGGCGTTGGAAAATTTTCTCGGTGAGGGTTTGCGGTGTCTTCCTTTCGGAACGAGTATTGCCAAGGTTGGACCCCCCCGGCACGTTCACAGATGAAATCGTTGCCCGATCGACGCTTGTAGTGTTCAATGAACGGCGGGGGAAGTGCTGGTGGCATTGCAAGTGGACGAGATGTTGGCTGCAGAGAGTTCGACGAGACAGGCGACTGGTCGCCCGGCCGAGCGATCGAGCCCAAGGGGCTGTCGCGATCTAGGAACGTTAGTTTTTTCTAGAGAATCAGCTGGGTAATCATGTGGAGTTACTCACTGCTCTGTACAGCATCTCCTCCCTGGAAGAGCGCAGGACTCTGAACTAATCGATGCCGTAAGTAATGGATTGGAAGATGTTGAAAAACGTAGGTAGTTGCTTGCTGGGGCTACCCCGTAATTAGTCATCGCATCCTGTGGTGCCGGGACCCCATTAGGTGCTCGGGATTCCGCGCATTTAAAGTGCGCGGGATCGCGCGTATGCATCATGTAAGCATCTCTCTAACGCCTTTAGCTATATTCAATGCCTTGAAACGCCGGATGCCAACCGCAGCAGACCTTGTTGGCTTGTTGGGCTCGCTCGTCAGAGTAGGTGTGATATAAGGCTTGGGACTAGGAAACTAGAATCAAGGCAGAGGCAGCTATATCGACCATGTGGTCAACAACATGTGCACCACGACCTTTCGGCGAGTTGAAGTTCGACTTGTCGTTGATCCTCCAATTAGTGTATGTCATCGCTCTCAACAACTTGTCGCCCAAGGCAGCTTTGTGCCTCCACTTCTCCCTATGAGCTATTCTCGGGTGGGATTTTCGACGATATGCTGCTAATCTTGAGCATTAGGAAAGGAGAATATCGACGAAGCATCAATTAACGGTCTAGCTAGTTCATCGCTCTCTTGCGGGCCTGGTTCTCGCCCTTCCTCCTTGCTCCGTCTTGCTCCCGCATGTGATTCTTCCACTTTAAATCGAGTCATCCGGACACGTATTCCGGTGTGCTTTGAGCTGTGTTATTCCTCAGTTTTCTCTGGGACCAAAGGGTGGCTTCATCACTTGACCCTCAAAAGGCCGGGCTCTCCAGTAAAAGTCTCTCTCGGCCTCGTTGCCAATTCCTCTGGCCAGGCATTCCCCACGGAATCGTCTTTCGTAAGTTTCTAGCTATGACGTTAACTACGTTAAAGGAGTGGGGATGTGGCGTGTAATCATGACTGGACTGATGCTTCTGTTCCTTGGCGGTATCCGAGTTCTCGGATTTACTACAACTTATTGCATTGCACTAATAAGGACTAGTGTTCTTTTCGTTCTTGCTCAGGTTCGGCTCAGTCTACCTCAGCCAGCTCAGTTATTTCCCCAGGGAAAGAGTTTAGCACGTCTATGCATAATGGTTGGAGACAAAAACGGGACTGGTTATACGAAGTACCGAAACGGTTTATAACCAGTCCCGTTTTAAGGTAAAAGAAGTCAAAATTCATTGACTATTCCCTCTCCCAATGACCGGCTCTCCCTTCTGGTCGAGAAGGAGTTGTATTATCTAGACCTGCCCACCACGGAATTGCCGGTGTCGAATGACCTAAACGGCGACGATCGATTGGCAATGTTGAAGGTTGGGTGCGTCCCTTCCGGTGGTCGAGATGCACAGGAATGCTGCCGGCTCCGACGAGAGATCGAGCTGTATTTTTCAGACAATGCTACATATAAGGAAGACTCTTTCTGGTTCTGCGTGGATTCTTCTTCTCTTGCTTATCACTTGCTTACCCGGCATTAACAGCAGTCATGCAGGGGCTCGTACGCACACCACTGACCGAGGGCGACATTGCTTCTATCGGTAACCTGTGGCCTAAGTCACCTTAGCACGAGTGGCATGCTCCGGGCAGTGTTGCCCTCTAGATCTCATCGTCTCTTGCTTGATCTTTCCGTTTGAGTTATTTGATAGCGGCTCTTCGCTTATATCGATCGAACCTCTCAATCGAGCGAGGCCTACCTGATATTGAGAGCTTGTTCTCCCAGCGACGTACACGGCCTGCTTGCCATGATTCGGCGCCGCCGAATTAGAGCCCGCATTTCTCAGCTACTGTCCAATTCAGTGGCGTTAGGAACGGCCAGGGAAGGACGAGTAGCGGTATCCGTCTCTACTTAGGCAAGTCTGTGTAGACAGGCATCTGCACCCTACCTCCCCTTCCTCAACTAGTGCTTACTTTATCTGCTTTACCTAAATCTAAGCTCGCTTTGCACGCACCTTGAAGTAGTGGAGGTAAGTGAGCTGGCCAAGAATGAGGCCTGGATAGAAGTTCCAGCTCGCAGCTTTTGCGCAGGATAGATACGGGACTGTCCAGACTGCTCAGGTTCAACTTACCCAGCTCAGCCCGCATTCAAATATCTTACCCACTTCGTGGCCTGTAATAGAGGTTGAGGTATACCAGCTCTAGAGACTTCCAAGCCTCAGCTCATTAATAATAGAAGACCGGAACAAAGTAAATTTCTCTAAGTATGGATATGATGCGTGCCTGCGCCTTTTCGCCCCTTATTTCGTAGATAACACTCGTGGGTACGAGCCTACGCCTTTCAAAGTGACCTCTCTCAGATACATCCCCACCATTGGTTCCATCCCTGCATGCATGGCTTGTTCAATCCAGTCCATCGTTGGAAGAGTTGAGAAAGAAATTCCAGTCATCTTTTTCAAATAAGCACCCAGTTCTTGCACTGGGAACGCGCCGGGGTCACATTCGTGAATCACGGTGACGGCGGGTTCTTGGTGGTTGTCAATCCGTGTGAGGGAGGAGCTGACTTTGTCAGCGACCTTCTTGACATCAACAAAGTCGAAGTAGCCATCCCAGCCTTGCATGTCTGGAACGCGGAATAGCATTTTCGAATAGGTCAAGAAATTAGCCACAATGTCCGTAGAAGGCGCACCGTCTCCTATGATGCCAGTGGGTCGGTGAATCGTGACACTCATGCTATAGAGAGCTGAAGCCTTCTCAAGCAGTCGTTCACTGACCCATTTGGAACTCTGATAACCATGGGCGCCTGACTCAGCCGGTGGATAAGGCGCGATGCTGACCTCATGGAGTGGAAGCCGTGCTGGGGGCACAAAGCCGGCAACACCGGCTGACGAGATGTAGTGAATGGGAACCCGACGCGGTGCGCTAAGACGAATGAGCTCTTTGGTGGAGTCAACGTTGGCCTTCTTCAGTGAATTGTAGGATTTCATGAAAGAAACATCGGCGCCGTTGTGTAAGATGGCATCGATATGGGAGGATAAGAATTCGGCCTCAGCCTTCTGGAGCCCCAAAAGCGGCAAAGTCAGGTCTCCCCGGTAAGTGATGATCTTCGGCGAATTGAGCGCTTGGATCTTCTCGAGAGACGATGACGATCGAATGGCAATGCAGTGAACTTCGTAGACGTCATCGGAGGCAACCAAATGCTCGAGCAGTTGATGGCCGAGGAACCCCGAAGCCCCCGTCAATAGTATGACCTTTGGCGCGGTTTCTCTTTCCCTTGGTGCGCTCCGATTGATGTTAGAGAGATGGGCCTCGGGGAGGTCTGGGACCGAGGCTTCCTCCTCCCAGGCCACGGTTGGGATGGAATATGACCGGTTATAGGATTTGACGCGGCGGGCCATGGACTCCAGAGAGCAAAACTCAACCATCTCGACCAGAGGGATCGCGACGCCCATGTTCTTCTGGATGAGAGCTTGAAGTCTCACAAGCTGAAGCGAGTTCCCTCCTGCTTCAAAGAAGTCGGTTTCAGGACGAATATCAATCCCACCAGCTACACCATCCGGTAAGACCTCCTGCCACAATGCGAGCACGTCTCGTTCGGCCAGACTTAAGGCGCTGACAGCGTCCTTGTCACTGACGGCCGAATGGAGCTGAATGGAGTTTAATGCAGTTCGATCGACCTTTCCGTTCAAGCTGAGCGGAAGTTGATCTAGAGCCATAACCCGGGAGGGCCACATGTACTTTGGCAGGGCGAGGGCCTGCCGCAACTGCTGTAAGTAGGCTATCTTGCCGGAGCTGTTTATGTCCGCCCCTTTGTCGAAGACGACAAAGGCCACCAGGAACAAGTCAGAGCCGACCCCTCCTCTCGCAGTAACAACGGCAGCGGCCAAAGTTCCCCTAGAGGCTTGAAGGAGGGCATTTGCGATCTCATCGAGCTCCACTCGCTGTCCGCGCAGCTTGATTTGCGTGTCACCCTCGAGGCGTCCGAGAAAGACAACAGTGTTGTCGTTGAGGAGTCGACCCCGATCACCGGTTCGATAGACGACCCCCGGACGTCGTTGAGAAACGGGCGAAAAGGTATCAGGGAGGAATTTGTTGTTGGTCAAGTCTTTCCGGTTGAGATAACCTTTCCCAACCCCGACACCCCCGATGAATATCTCACCTGGGAATCCAGCTGGCAAAATCTGTCCATTTTGTCCAACGATGTAGACCGAATAGTTCGGAAGTACTTGTCCCACGGGGTAAAAGTCGTAGTTTCCTGGTTCGTTGCCCATGTCCAAAGAGATAATCCCACGACAGCACGAGACGGTGGTCTCAGTTGGCCCGTAAACGTTGATCAGCTTCAGCTTCGGGAGAGCCAAGGCGTGAAACGCCTGTCGCAGGCGATCTGTCATTCTCTCCCCACCACAGAAGACATACTTCCACTGCTCGCAGTGTTGCAGGAACTCCGCGCCATGGTCCAGCATGACAGTATATTCCGAGGGCACACCAATGGTGTATGTGATTTTCTCCTCAAGTATGAGCTTGGACAGCTTGACGGCGTCTCCCCTTATCGTGCTTGGAACAAGTACCACCTTGCCACCAAGGCACAAAGCGATGAACATTTGCTCAATGGTGATGTCAAAGCCTGGAGAGCTTTGCTGCATGACAACTTCTTGACCGAGGCCGTATTGCTGCGTCAGCGCCGCGAACTGGTTCACGAAACCCCGGTGATTCAAGACAACGCCCTTTGGTTTGCCAGTTGAGCCACTTGTATAAAGTATCGCGGCGGTGAGGTCTGGGTTTGACTCATTCGTCTTGTAAGATGCCGCAGTAGATCCTGCGTGACAGATATCATCGCTGCTGGCTACCTGAATTCCGTGTTCGTGCCCCAGAGCTGCAGCGGTGTTGAACCACTTGCCATCGCTGATTATGAGAGAAGGCTGAGAGTCCTGTATGATGGAGGATAGCCTGTCGTGAGGATTTCGGGGATCGAGCGGGATGTATGTGCCGCCCAGCTGGAGCATCGCAAGGATGTTGACGACGTTGTCGATGGTTGGCTCGGAGAGCACTGCGACACGAGACGAGACGGACACGCCTAGTCCGGACAATACCTGTGCGCATTTGGCGCTTTTATCACCCAAGTGGGCGTAAGAAAGATATTCGTCGCTGAATGCCATTTTGACCGCTGTTTCAGCAGGACATCTGCCGACAATGGCGTCGACCTGTTTGGAAATGGTTGATTCCCAGCCTTCCCATTCAACGACTGGCCCCAGCCCTGTTCCGGACTCCCTTAGCTGGATAGACTCGGGAAAGAGCCGAACCTCGCTAATTTTCGTGTCAGGAGCCCGAGAAAGGCCGTCCAAGAGGTCCACGTAGAGTTCGATTATCCGGCTGCAGTCCTCACCGAGATAAAGACTAAGCGGCATCGTGAAAGAAATCGCCGTATCCTTTCCTGGGGTTTCGACGATGCTGACGACAAGGTCACAGGCCGTCCTTGCATCCTCAATCTCCACCATGTCCATGTCGCAGCCCGCAAATTTGTTGATCTCTGCAATCCCGATCGTGTAATTGATCAGGACTTGAAACAACGGATTGTGTGTGACCGAGCGTGGAACGTCCAGTTCTTGGAGAAGGGCATCAAAGGGCATCTTGGAGTGCGCTAGAGCGCCGTATGTGGTGTTTCGCGTGTCGCGAACCAGTTGCGCAAAGCTGTCGTTTGTTGAGACTTTGAGCTTCAGAGGCAAGAGGTTTAGGAAGAAGCCGACAGTGTGAAGGTATTTCTCGTCAAGACGGTTGGCGTCGGCCATGCCGAAGCAGAATTCATGGACTGATTTATCGAGGAGCTCGTACATAAGAACCTGAAGGGCTGCGGTGTAAAGATGGAACGGCGACGACTGAGAGCGCATGCTGGCACTCTTGATGCGAGCGACGGTCTCCTTCTTAACGAATGCGTGGGCTGTGAAGACATTGGAGGCAGCGAGCGAGTGTCGCGAGTTGACACGAGCAAAAGGAAGCAACGGGAGCGTCTCAATCGTCTGGTTGAATTGATTCTTCCAGTACGCCGTGTCGTTTGCCAGTTCCCCTCCGCCGAGCATCTTGGTCTCATACAGAGCATAGTCCGGGCATTGGACGACACCTGTTCGAGAAGAATTGGGAGAAATATAGGCGTCGTTCAGATCGTGTAGGAAGATACCTAGACTAACGCCGTCCATTATGATATGGTGGTAGCAGAGCATGAACACACTCAAGCTGTCGTGCACTCTGAGAAGAGCAGCCTTCAAGGTCTTGCCATTGTGAAGATCGAACACGTGGTGCCGGAAATTGAGGAATTCTGCGTGCACATCTTCCGATGCTGTGTATCGGGACTCGAGATCGATTGGTTGAGCTCGGAGCACAGCTTGTATCGGTTTCTTCGTCATGTCGTCAACGTAGAACGCGGTTCGTAGAGCCTCGTGTCGATTCATAACAGCCTGGAAAGCTGCCTCAAACTTGGCAACACTGAGTTTGCCTTGCATCTTCCAAGCAAAAGCGACGTTGTACGCAGTCCGATCCGGAGAGTAGTGACTCGCTATCCAGATTCTCTCCTGCGCACGCGAGAGAGGCACCAGTCTAACAATCTCGAGTTCTGGCTGTGCCTCAGGATGGCACTTCTTGTTGTCGAAAACCGACATGGTGCTGCAAGGAGTGGTCGGCTCTGGGGTGAGTGTGCCCGTGCCTAGGTGGAAGAATCATTGTTCAGTCGAGGTATTGCAGATATCCGCTCAGGTGGCTGAACGTACCTGCTTCCGAGCCCGATGACGGACTCATAATGGAGTCTGAGAGCAGCAGATGAATTGACGATGAATTGCCAGCAACGCTGTTATCTAGTTTTATAATAGTCGTGTTAATAAATGAACTATCGGTACATAAGTCAGATGCTTGGGGTTCTTTCACCTCCGGATATCCTCTCCCATTCCGAGTCCCCTTCGCTACACTGCCCGGCTTCTTGGAGTTCGATAGTTGGAAGCTGAATATCCCCCACTTTTCCGGCTTCGTTTTGCTGTGCAGCTCCGGTCGGGCTTTGTCCACTGAATTCGAGGGACAGCTTCCCGAGAACCTCGCTGATGATATCGTGGACAGAGGCTCCTCCAATGACTTTCAACACGGGAACATCGACATTGAGCTCCTTGAAGAACCAGTTCCGAACCTCCACGGCGATTAGAGAATCGATACCTTCATCAAGTCAGTTTCTTGTTCTTCATGAAATCGTGGAAACACGTGTAATATACTCACCGATGTCGACGAGAGGGGCATTATTGCTGATGGAATCGGCTGACATTTGCAGAATCTTGGCTAGTCGAGCTGCAAATGCACTAGCCAGTATGTCCTTTGCCTCAGCTTCACTAGCGGCCGTCTGCAACATGTCCTTCACAGGAATGCTTGAGGCAGCCGACGTATTATCCTCGTTCAGCTCTTCTTCCGTCTCCCACTTCATGTGGGAGAAACGAGGGTTGCCGAGCCAGAGAGGCGGTGCGGAATCTTCAGGAGACAGCCCCAAACGCCGTTGCATGCCGGCAGACAGTACGGGCTGGCGGCCAGAGTCGGCACGGCCAGAAATGACCGCCTCCAGGAACATCTGGTGGAGCATAGGCTCGGAGATGGGCTGGAACTTGTGGGATCGGAGAGAGATGACAGCCCTGTGGTTGCGAGCGACATAACCGATGCCGACAATCTTTCCAATGTCAATAACAGACGCGGCCAGTCCTCTGTTGCGCCGGTTCATCGCCAATTCGCAGCAGTACATGTTTCCAGCGTTGTAGTTGGATTGACCACTGTTGCCAATGACACTGGCAAGCGAAGAGAACATGATGAAGAAGTCCAGAGGCCTGCCGACGGAGAAGCATTCGTCCAAGTTCCTGGACCCGTCAATCTTGGGGCGCACTGCCGCGTTCCAGTCGTCGAGGTCCATGTCTTTGAACAGCTTGTCCTGCAACACCATGGCGCCGTTCATTACGCCGCCAATGGGGGGCATAGTCTTTGTGACCGTATCGATGAGTGACAAGACGTCGTCCTTGTTAGTGACGTCGTTGGCTAGGACCTTGACCGTGTTTCCTCTTGCCTCGTGGCTTTGGACCCATGGCTGAACTGCGGGAGGGCTGCGACTCGTAAGAACCAAGTGGCGGGCACCGTGTTCGATCATGATGTCTGCCAACGAGCGACCCAAATCACCGCTGAGGCCGAACAAGATGTACGTCTTATTGGGCGAGAATGCGCCCTCGAAGCTCGTCGGCTGTATCGGTACAGTGACATCTGATGTTGACCTCCAGTCTAAGATGGAAAGCAGGTCCTGTTTTTGAGTCAGTCAAAAGGAATCCAACAGTGAATAGGCGCAGAATACGTACACTGGCATGTGCATCTCGATGTTCGTTCATCGTCAAGTTCTTCACACGCGTAGTAATTCCGCTGTAAGCCTTGATCGGAGCCTGTTGGAGGCATGCTGACCGCAAGTGCGCCATCAAGGCCCCTCTGGTTTGTGATGTCTTAACCTGCAGATCTGAAGCATTTTCAGCACCAAGTTGCGCTACCTTGACGATGGAGCATGATGCAGGCATTGAGGCTGCGATTCTCTCGCCGAGTTTCCCCGACAGCGATCCTTGGTCGGCGGGAAAATCGATGAAGAGATCCACGCCCGAAGGTAGCAAAGCTTCAAATCGGCTCTTTGACTCGTATGGATGGATGTAACTCCAGGGGCGTACGCCTTGTCGTAGCGAGTCCGACGTCGTCACCATGATGTGAGTCTTACTGTCCGTTCCTGCATCGGTGATGGCTTGGGCAAGCTCCTCATCGGGCTCATGGAGGATGATGCATCCGCCTGCGTGAGCAGAGGACAGTATATGCGAGACCATGACTTGCACAGCTATCGCACGGAGATCCCCCTCCAGGTTGGCACCCCGATCGTGGACCTCAACAACAGCGCCCCGAGACACAGATATCGTGGAAGCAATATCGGAAGACAGAGCAGCAAATAGAGTGTCCGAGCCTTCTTCCACGCCAAAAGAGAGATAAATGCCCACCGTACCGGAGAAATTCACCGGGGTAGTCAGCGATAGAAGCGTCCGGAGGGTGATGTGGTCAGCTGGAGCATCTCGGACTAAGATTCTCGTTGGCTTGGCCTTTCTCAAGGCGAAAAGACCTTCAGTGTTTCTAACGACAGTGACTTGAAAGTCCTTGGTGTTGATATCTTCTTGAATTAACCGGCGGGTTGAATTCAACTTGTCGTTCAAGTTTTTGTTGCTCACGAGTCGCTGGATCTGCTTGCATGATCTGGAGTAGGCAATCTCCGGCTCGACCGTCCAAAGGTAGGATGAATCTAGAGTCTCGCCAGCCACTAGTCGCAAGAGATCCTCAGCGACAATGCGAGGGCTCACGTCGCTGAAGTCGGAGATATCAATCAGCTGCATCCTCAGGCCTGGATGCTCGAAAAGCATGGTACGGGCAAGACCGGTGAAAGCCATGGAGTACGGGGACGAAGCCCATGCGCCCCGAGTGAGATACAAGATATTCTTTGCGCTGCCGAACATTCTCTGCAAAGCCCGTAGCTTTTCGGCAGTGAGATTCTGCATCACAGGCTCGTCTAGGTCGTCCAAGCAGACAACGGTGAAACCCTCTGGCGGATCGGCAGCTTCCAGTTCCAGTAGGTCATTGACCATGACAGCATCCTGGACCCAGCAGTTGAGCTGGCCCTTGATGGAACGAGCGAGCTGTCTGACTTTTAACGACCTGCCTCCGACAATGTACAAGTCGGCCACTTCTGGCGCCATGTACGGCGCGGCCAGGGGTTCTCTCAGGAACTCGACCATCTCGTCCATAGCCTGCGACACAATGACGGAAAGAGAGTGTTTGGATGGATCATTGTAGTCTTGTTTCAGTATGTCCACCCCGGAGAAGCCAGCCTCGCGAAGTTTCTCGTCCCACTGCAGCGGCGTGATGGTCGGTGCGTAACGGCGTCCGTCGTCTCCTCCAAGCCACCAGCCGGGAAGACCGGACATGATGAACTTAAGGCGCAGCATGTCCCCAGTGACTTCATTGAGGAGGAGATAGCCGCCAGGACGCAGCAGCCTGCGTACGTTTGCGAGGGTGTCGCCCAAGAATCGCGTGGCGTGAAGGACGTTTGACGCGATGATCATGTCATAGGTGCCGCACGCATACCCTTGGGAAGCGGGATCCTTCTCCACGTCCAGAACGCTGAAGATGATCTTTTGCTTTCCTTCGACCTGCAGACGCTCGCTGGACTTCTCAAAGTAGCCAGACGATATATCTGTGAACGTATATGACTTGAATGCACCGTTTATGCGCGTGAGCACTTCTCTTGTCATGCCTCCTGTCCCAGCACCGATCTCGAGGATCTTCATGTCTGGGTGCTGGTGGCATAAGCTCTTGGCGACTTCGGAAAGATCGTGATTTACCTCCGGTACTCCGAGGCCAGTTTGGTAGAGACGGGTGAGCCGATCCTCCTGCATCATGACTTCGAGCAAAGGGACCGTGCCCTGGACATGGGTGGGCAAGTTCTCGCCGACCTCGACGACCAGCTGGAGGTCAATCTGGTCGGGAAACTTGTTGACCAGAGAACGAATTGTTTCGTATGTATCACTCGCCCATTGGGCGCGAATAGACGGGTGCGCTCCGCTGGCGACCATTGGCAACAGATGGTCGGCAAACTCGAACAAGCGCTGAAACCACCACTCAAAGGTGGCAATCTGAGTTTGCGTGAACTTTTCCCGCAGGGTACGGAGATAATAGTACGCGACACGCTCGTTGATCTCAGCCGCTTCAAGGTCGGCAGGATCGTCCTTCCGCACGTCTTGCACACCAGTATGAGCATCTTCGGGAAGTGAAATAGCAGGCCTCCAGATGGTCTCCGAGAAGAGCAGTTTGTCCGTCGCCGGTAGCGCCTTGGAGAAGGACGTACATGTGAGCCCCTCGAGCTGGATCTGCTGCTGCCCGAGAGAGTTATACGCGCTCAAATCGCCAATGATGCTAAGTGAGCTTTCCTCAACGATCTGAGCCTCGATCTCAATACGGCGACTCTGCTTATTTGTGCACGCGAACGGACTGAGTCTGATGCGGTTGATGTTGGTGGGCAGGTAGGGCGTCCAGAAGGATCCGTCGCCGGGAAAGCAAAACGCCGCAATGACCGTCTGGAAGCAGATGTCCAGCAACACTGGGTGAACCATGGGTTCGGAGGCGTACTGCGCATTGGCCAATGGCTTCTCGGTACAGGATGTGGCATAACGCCTGGTCCGGCGAATGTTGGCCATGTTGCGGAACATGTCTGTATACTCGAGTCCAATCTCCACCATGGACTCGTAGAAATCTTTACTATCCACGTCGATGAGGTCGGGGCGGCCCTTGGGCTGGCCGGGTAGGGCATCCGACGCGGCGTCCCCCAAGTGAAGCACGATCTGCCCGGCTGAACACTGGTCCATCACACCCTTGATTTCGTTAGGACAGGCATAGCAGGCAAAGTCGGCAACGATGCGTGATGGGGTTGACTCGACGCGCTTCAGGCAAAAGACGATCTCGACGCCCGGACCCGACTCTTCGAGTGTGATGGCCTTGCCTACGGAGACATTCTCAAGCTCGATCAGGCTGACGCTGTGATCACCGGCCAAGACCTTGCCAGCTTCGATGGCGAGGGCAACATGACCTGCCGCTGGGAACAAAATCTCGTTCTGGAACTTGTGACCGCGAAGCCAGGGCATCTCCTCCACCTTGAGGATGTTCCTCCAGCGGAGATCATGGGTTTCCACGTTGTCGCTGCACTGCTTCCCCAGGAGTTGGTGGACGGGCTGCTTGGGGCAACGGAAGTTCTTTGAGAGGCGAGACTCCTTCCAGTACTGCTGACCGTGATCCCATGGGTAGTTAGGGAGGCTCCGGTTGAACGCCGGCTTGGTCGCTTCTTCATCTCCTACCAGAGTGGTTGTGAAGTGACCGAGCTGACACCCGCTGACGGCCAGCCGCTCCCACATGAAGCCCAGCGCCGCGGAGAATGCGACGGAATCGTTCACCCCGCGCTCCAATGTGCCATGATATGGAATAGTAGCATTCTGGACCCCCTTGATTGTCTGGGTCGTCGGTCCCTTCAGCGCCGCGTGCGGGCCAATCTCAATGGCCAAGTCGAACGAGCCATAGTCCGCCACTGCTTTGCCCACGGCCTGAGAGAACAGCACAGGATTGGCCATGTTGTCTACCCAGTAGCTGCCTGCGATGCTCTTATGTATCGAAGTCGCTGCTGTGTCCAACGATGGATCCACGGTCGAAATCCAGTGAACCGCGCCAGGTGGTTGGGCTTGGATGCCGCACTTGTCTAGAGCTGCTAGATAGGGAGCGGAGCAAGGAACCATGTGATGGGAGTGGTACGCCTTGTTCACTCTGAGCAGCCGCGCAAATGTCTTTTGCTCGTCAAGCTCCATTTTGAGCTCGTTGATAGCGTCTTCGTCGCCCGAGATGGTCACGGTAGACGGGGCGTTGCTCGCCGCGACAACGATGCGCCCAGCAAAGCGTTCCTGTTCACAGAGCGTCTGAGCTTGAGCAAACGAGACGCCCACAGCCATCATGCTGCCGCCACCAGAAGCCTGCTCGGCGTAGACGCCTCGATAATATGCAATGCGAATCGCGTCGCGGGCCGAGATGATGCCCGCGGAATACGCAGCGCCTATCTCCCCAGACGAATGGCCGACGACAGCGCTCAGGCAGACGCCGATGTTGCTCAGCATATCAACAAGTGCAATCTGGACAGCGGTGCAGAGAGGTTGCGAGACCTCAGCAAGATGGACTCGTGATTCCGCGCCAGCCATTTCCAATTCATCCTTGATTCTCCAAGACGGCCCATCCGGTAGATCGTCAAGAGACGCTTGCAGCTCTTTGATGGTGCTCGCAAAAACATGGGAAGAGCTCAGGAGCTCAGCGCCCATCCGAGGCCACTGAGCACCTTGGCCAGTGAATATGCCGAGGATCTTGGCTGCGTCTCTCTTGCTTCCAGACGCGATCTGGGTCCCCAGGACCGCCGAAGGCGTGTCTTCAACCATCTGGACGGCTTCTTGCATGGACCTGACCAGTGATTGGAGATTTGGTGCTGAGAAAGCCTTCCTGCAGGGGAGCTCGGTCCGCTTTGTCTGCAAAGTCCAAGCCAAATCCCGCATGTTCGTGTCGCAGCTCGCGTTTGACAGATGATGGGCAAACCGCGTCACCATGGCCAGCAGCGACGTTTGGGAGTTGGCGGAGAAGACAAACGGGCTAAGCTGAATACACGGCTGTTGAGCCACAACACTTCTGCTTCGAGTGTCGTCGAAGCTTTCCAGGATGGCGTGCGCATTGGTGCCACCGAAGCCGAAACTGTTGACGCTGGCTCTGCGGACGGCGGAAGACGACGTGGGCCATTGAATTGCCTTGGCGGGCACGCGCAGATTTGCCGTGAAGGCAGCGAGCTTGGGGTTCAGCTGATCCAGATGCATGTTGGGCGGTATCGTCCCGTTCTGCAGGGCCAGGGATGTCTTGAGAAGGCTGGCAATTCCAGCCGCCCCCTCCAAGTGGCCGATGACGGTCTTGATGCCACCAACATAGAGAACGTCATGAGTAGACTGTGCTGCATTTTCATGGCCGAAGAAGGCATTGCTGATAGCCTCGGCCTCGAGAGGGTCCCCAACTGGGGTTCCGGTGCCGTGGGCCTCGAAGAACTGCGGCCGGTCCTCCTTGTTGGCCAGGTCGAGACCAGCCCGGCAATATGTGTCGCGGATCAGAGCCTCTTGGCTCCGCGGACTGGGCATTGTGATGCCAGGGGTTCGCCCGTCCTGATTCACACCCGTCTCTCGGATGATACACTCAATGGGGTCGCCATCACGGATGGCGTGGGAGAGTGTCTTGAGCATGACGGCGGCCACGCCTTCTCCTCGACCATAGCCGTCCGCATTATGGTCCCACATGCGTGATCGCCCGTGGGGAGAGAGCATGGAGAGCTTGGATTCGATTATGTACATTTCCGGGCCGAATATCAAGTTTGCGCCGGCAGCCACGGCAACGGGAGTCTCGCCGCTGCGCAGACTCTGCACGGCCAAGTGCACGGCCACGAGGGACGATGAGCAGGCGGTGTCAATGGTCATGCTGGGGCCTTTCCAATTGAAAAAGTACGAGACGCGGTTGCTGAGAATGCTCCGGGTTGTCCCCGTGCCGCTGTACTTGGGAATTGTTTCCATGTCCCGAAGATGGACGTCGTGGTAGTCGTTGGTCATGAGGCCGACGTAAACACCCGTCTGAGAAGCCTCCAGGTGCTGGATCGTCGCTCCAGCATTTTCCATGCACTCATACACTGTCTCTAGGAGTACCCGGTGCTGGGGATCCATAGCTTCTGCCTCCCGGGCATTGATGGAGAAGAACGAGGCATCAAACACCCGGGTATCTTCTTGGAGCTGGTATGATGACTGCACATTCGTGCCACCATGGTGCTCTCCATCAGGATGATAGAACCCGGACGGATCAAACCGGTCGCAGGAGATCGGAGAAAGAAGATCACGCGGTGAGCGCAAGAGCTCCCAGAGCTTCGACGGACTTGATGCCCCGCCAGGGAACCGACATGCGCTGCCGATGATGGCGATGGGCTCTGGCTGTGTTGAAGGCGCCATGATGATAGGTGAGGTGAGGTAAAGACTAGTGTTTCGTCGAAATATCACAAGATGAAGCCTTGCTGGACACGATCAAGGCGTCATATCCTATATGTACAATTGTTGCCTTCTCGTCTTATACTGTTCTTGTCTGTCTAACCGTACTAGCCGACCCCTTATATGCTTTTCAGACCATCCGAAGCCGAACTTGGGCCGACAAGGCTATAGGTTGGAAAATGTGTCATTGCGCCGAAGGTCCGAACGTCGACACTAAACTTAACACTCTGAACTTCGCCGTGATCTCTCGGGCAGTGACTGGCAGCTTCTCAACACTGATCTCCCCACATCATAAGACATGGCTGCCCGTCGCATTCGGGCGCCGGCCGAAACTAGACAAGGACGCTAGTACATTGGACCCCATGCTACGTTGAGCTCCTACAACCTATATTATTGATATTATAGAAATATACTCCGTATATAATCCTGACTTATG
>NRSZ01000109.1:0-32947 GCA_002901185.1 Tolypocladium capitatum
CCCCTTCCCCCTCCGCCCTTTTCGTTTACGGTGGATTTTGTCATATCCGTCACTCTGGACGATTACAAGGCAACCGAGTCTCCTTTTATCATCTTCAGATCCTGTTCTTGGATGTTCAAGAGGATACCTAAGTGCCATCCAGTTGTTCCCTGTATGCTCAAAACTTGTTACGAGCCCAGCATCGGTCACCGGGCCTTGCTTCCACACAACCTGAAAAGTAGCACTCCTGGTACATGTCCAACGTGCACGTAGCGCAGGGTAAGGACTCCCAAGTCTGATTCTCGTCATCATAATTCATCATGCGTCCTCATGACACAGGTTCAACAGCAAGATCCATGGAAACAAAAATACTGTGTGCCCACATCTCAAACCTGTCTCAAGCCAGAGAACGCTAATGCCCGGTGTTTCTATCCATCCAAAGCGCCACTGCGAATATCGACTCGGGTCGGACGCCATGCCCGCCGTGTTTCTCCCACATAATACTGACCTCAAATCATGTCGGGTGTCCGCAAAGTCGAAGCACGAAAACGATGTCACCCAAGACAACATCTTGCAAGTGAGTAATCCTAACATGTGTGTATGCAAAAACCCCTCTAGGCAGAGACTCCTGCGGCTCCAACTTCGGTCACCTAGAATATGGCCGATTCATGAGCGCGATTTCGCGGCAAATCTCTCCCCATTCTAGCTCTCTCTTCACCGAGTCATCGGAGCCGCCATTTCGTTGGAGCCATTCCTCCCATCGCAATAGCTCGTAGGCAAAGCGCAGGTGCGGTTGAATGATGACGTTGAGCCGTCGGGCCCTGACAAAGCAATAGGCGCGCGGGAAGGTCATGCCAAAGGCTCTCATGACTTCAGCAATGCAAATTGTAGCACTGCGGGAAACGCCGACTCGGCAATGGACCAATGTGGCCGTACCGTTGCGTCTTCCCCGTTCTGTTGACAGAGCTGGTTAAACATGATCCTGTACGAACTCACTGCTGCTTGGCGTGACATGACTCACCAATGAATTCGAGACATCGAGGAAACTCATCTGTCAATGGGTCAATCCCATTGTCCTGTACCCCCTGAACCACGCACACGTTCTCCGCGCCCCACTCGTCCATGTCGCCGTCTCTCCATGCGGCGGTCTCCCCGACACTGAGGACCTGACTGATGCCAAGTTTCCTGAGGAGATCTGGATTGTTGGCGTGTCCCAGGTTGCCAAGATACAGGTAGTCCAAGACCCTACTGGGGAAAGAGCCGTCCAAACCTGGTAGCCATCTCGGTTCATCCTTGATCGCATTCGTGATGTCTTGCAAGGTTTGGCCAGCACAGACGGGAGATTCGCGTAGCAGACGAGGCGCTATAGCGGTTAACAGCGCCACATCCGTCTGGTAGGCGAAGAAATTGCGATGCTTGGATGTATGGAGATGGAGCCACGCGTCCGGCACCGGTCGGCCTGTGCTGTAGCTGAAGTAGGCGATTCCCAGCATGGTTGACTCGGTATATCCATCGGCGCAGTGGATGAGTATCTTTCTTGGGCGGGAATGTAGGGGCGATGCTGGTCGTTCGGACAGCATCGGCGAGTCTCCATCACGACCCACGATAGAGACGGCGTCCGTTTTCGGGCAGGTGCCATGTGATAGGTGGTACATCCACCGGCAAGTCTCGAGGATGCCGTCAGCATCTTCGTGTGACCAGGTTGGAGGTAAGATGCTGCCTGACGAGGGAAAGTCAAGGAATGACTGGGTGACCGCGTCGTCCAAACTCTCGGCGATCAGCTGCAACGCAGCCGGGTTGAGTCCACCCATATCACTGCACTCAACCAAGATGTCGAATTCTTGTTCCTCGGCGCTACCCGGCTCCGGCGTTGGACCCATGAAGACGTTGCGAGATATCTCAGAGGCTTCCGTCATGTCCCACATCTCTCGTCGCTCTTGATGGACGAAATCCAAGACCTTTCCAGTCGAGCGTCCTGTAGTGTCAACCGAGACGAGGTCGTCATAATCCTCCTCAAAGTCCTTGAGGGTACTCGTACAGACGAATGTGTTGTACTCGGGCACCGTGGTGCCCTGGGCCAAGTGCAGCTCACGCCACCTAGCCTGCGCACTTGCGATGTCCCAAGCGACTTTGCGGTTCTGGGCGAGGTCGTCACCATAGACAATGATGTCCGAGGTAAACGCGACCTTGGCTGGCTGGATCTGGAAGTTGCGGACGGAGAAGCCATCCGCCGGGTCGGCCTCGATGAAGCTGGGAGCGAAGCCAGGACGCATAAACTCACCCGGAGCTATTGCGCCCTTCAGGCGCCCCACACTGAGATCTCCATCGGCCTTTACCAAGGTGACACCTCTGAGACAGGACGGCGTCTTTCTCGGGGACCGGCGGCGGCCCATGAAGAAGGCCTGTTGCATCTGGTTGTTGGGGTGCAGGCCGTGCAGCCATGGAAAGACCAACGAGGGCGGGGGCAAAGGCTGTCTGGCGGCAAAGTCGAGGGCTTGGGCGACATGGCTGGCCCTGACCTCGTATATGGACAGATGATCGGCATCAACACGCACATAGCTCTCGGGGGGGTAGAGCAAGGACTTCTGCTGGACCTCATCGGTGCTCTTGGGGGACGCAGGCGGCGTATCGATGTCATCGGCTTTGGAGGGGCCAGTAGGGCAGACGGGGATGTGCTTGTTTGGCAGCGGGGCAGCGCACGACTGCGATGGGCCGACGTCTTGCAGAGTGTGCGGCGGCGTGATGGGCGAGGTCATGTCGGGTGCGGCACTATGAGGGGGGATAGGTCTCGGCAGGGCCATGGTAGCCATGATGGGCGATGATGGCAGCCGGCACGTGGCAGCCGGCACGCGTATTGGTCGAGATATGGTCGGCCGAGCTGGGCTTGATTGTGGAGAGGGGCGAGTAAGATGTCTGGGAGCTGTATAATGCAAGGCAAGGTATGATGAGGTACCAGATGCTCGAGGAAGTCGTCTGGTGCAATCCGAGGCTCTTGGAGTCGTCAATTAGGCGCGGGGAGCTAGAAATAGCCCACAAGGAGAGTCAGACTGGGGACTTTTCGGCAAGGGAGGAAGGACGGACGGGTTGCGGGCGGAGCGACGCACGCGGCTTCTCTGCTGCTCGGGGCAGAATCGAAGAGCCCATGCCTGGATCGATAATGACGAAAGACGGAGAGAATATCTGGCAGACAGGCAAGGCAGGTAGGGAGTGCAGGACGGAAGAAGCGGACAGCCCCAGTGCAAATGCTGGTGTAGCTCGACACACACGAGGCGGGCATGGAGCTGGGCCACGCAAACCGCACGCGCGAACAGACGAAAGACGAGGCACGAGGCGGCCAGAGGAGGTGAGGGGATCGCTCGTTGACTGGGACTCACTCGAATGAGTGGCTGGCACCGCTCGGAATTCGTACGACAAGGGCTGGCTTCGATGTCAATGCCAGCGAGATGCGAGCCGGCTGATCGGATGGTGTTGAAGCAAGACTCAACAGACGCAGGCATGGGCGTGAGGCAGCTGGTGAGGAGAGAGGCCCGACGAGGAGGAGGACGAGACGAGGACGAGGAGCCGGCGGTTGGCGTGTGGTGTGAAGTAGCGAGCAGGTGGTGTGGTGTGGTGTGGTGTGGCGGGGTGTGGTGGGGTGTGGTGGTAGGGATCGGACGGCAGGTCGGTACGATACAATCTCAAAATAGTAGGAATCAGCGCGGCAGAACAACACAAACCGAGGTGGGCGACATGGCGGCATCGACTGCCCGGATGTGATTGATTGATGTGATGCCGCCGGGCGTCGCCATGGACGGATGATAAGACAAGTGATAGACATGGGTTGGCCGGGGGGTTGACGCCCTGGGCCAATCGACGGCGCCGTGGTGGGGGTTCCAGGCTCAGCCACTGCGCTAGGGCACTACCTAGGGGCGATTTTGGGTGTGCTAGGGTCGTGGTTTGGCCACCGCAGAGGCGGGGTAGCATCGTAGCGGCATTGGTCAGAGGGGATGCTTTGAGCCTTGGGCTTCAAGCTTCAGATGCGCACCTGTTGCCCGTCGATCAGATGTCAGCACCCCAGCGCACACAGCCTGGGCCGCGCTCTGGATTGCCGCATGCCGCATGCGATTGGAATCAATTGGTGGTGGCATGAGCGCCATGCAGCGCTCCGCTTGTGCCCTCTTGCACAGATGCCGGTTCGCATCCCGTTTGTCCAAGCAGCGATTAGCTGGCTGTGCCTGCGCAATACCACGGCACCTGCGTCGACTGCCACGCACTGCAATTGCCAGCCAACCGCCCCGACCTGCAACCCTGGCCAGCAGTGCCGACGGGCCGCTCGGGGATGTTGCGTCGCCGGCACACAGGCGACACCTCGCAGCCTCGAGCTCGCTCGCCTCCAGTTGTCACTTAATCAATATGCATTGTCCCCGCCGGTAGTGACGGTACAACCGGGACTGCTCCGTAGTCGAGGCTCGCGATGTGGTTTCACAGCTCCCATCAGCAATTCAGCTCTCTTCATTATTAGCGGGTCCATCCGTGGGCTCTGCCGCCATGGACCAGGGGCGGCCAACCGCACGCAACCGACGACGGGTTGGAATAGTGAGCTGACAAGCCGATGACGCCACGTGCCGGGTCTCGCGTCGGCCCTTTTTGCCGTGCCCAAGCAACAGGCAGAGTCGTCAAACGGGTGGTTTGTGCTTTGTCGTCGCACCTGTACGGTCGTAGGGTCGGTCTGGCAGACGACGGCAATTGAAGACGCACGCGATCAGCCCCACCTCGCTCACCCATCTGATCCGTGACGAGCAGGGCTGTCCAAGTCCGTGGGCTTGCCGGTACCGCAACCACGGCTTCGTTCATCGCACTCGTATGTGCGAATCAATTTGGGCAAATACACGTCGAGTTGACAAGCTGGTTCCTCTCCGAGACACTGGGCACAACTCCTGCATTCCTTGGTATGGAGTCGTGGCAAGCTCGTACCCTGTTGAGCCCCTAATCACGTGATCACGCGACTCTTTGGCTCCTGCCCTCGCTTCCAGAAGCTCCGGCGCCTTATTCACGTCACCTGAACACCTCAAACCACGCCTCCGAGCACCTTCATTGCGGAAACCCGACCGCTCTCCAGGGCAACTCCAGCCCTGCGAATCTCGCCAAAATGAAGTTCGACATCGAGTAAGCCCTGGATTCCACTCCTTTTGCCAAGCTTAAGCTAATCTTGAACCAGCGGCCTCCCCGTCCTGTTCCCGTACCCCCGGATATACCCAGGTTTGTGCAGCTGCCCCATCGTTCACCGTGGATCCGTCACTGACTTGTTCATCCTGCAGAGCAATATGCGTGAGTACAGTATTCCCGAGCCTTCTTTCGGTGGCGGCCCAAGCTAATCAGTTCTCGCAATCACCAGCTACATGCGCGATCTCAAAAGTACCTTTCACGCTTTTCCCCAGTCGCATTCCCTGCCACTGTGCAAATGCTAACGGCATCCAATCAGAGACCCTAGACGCCAGTGGTCACTGCGTCCTGGAAATGCCCTCCGGGACCGGAAAGACGGTGTCTCTGCTCTCCCTCATCGTCGCGTACCAACAAAACATGCCAGAGAGGCGAAAGCTCATTTACTGCTCACGTTCGCCTCAAACTTCTTCATCCTGGGGTCTTATGACACTGCTCTAACGTCTGCTCTAGGGACAATGTCCGAGATCGAGAAGGCTCTGGTCGAGCTGGAGTCGCTAATGAAGTACCGTTCGGAGCAGCTTGGGTATGAGGAAGATTTCCGAGGACTGGGGCTCACCAGTCGAAAGAACCTATGCCTTCATCCCTCGGTAAAGCGTGAGAAAAGTGGTTCCGTAGTCGACGCTCGCTGCAGGAGCTTAACAGCAGGTTTTGTCAAGGAAAAGAAAGACCGAGGAGAGAACGTAGACCTCTGCGTCTATCACGATGTACGACAGCCACCCCACCCTTGCTTCTTTGCTCCAGGCCAGGCTGACTTTGGACTTGCAGAACCTCGACCTCCTAGAGCCTCATAACCTGATCCCCAACGGAGTCTGGACTTTTGACGGGATCCTTCGCTACGGAGAAGAGCACAAACAGTGTCCGTACTTTACCGCTCGACGCATGGTGAGCCTACTGTCTCTCGGCAGCGCATTTTGGATCTAACCCTCGATTATCCAGATGCAATACTGCAACGTCGTCATCTTCTCATATCACTACCTTTTAGATCCCAAAATCGCCGAGCGGGTCTCGCGCGACTTCTCCAAAGACTGCATCGTGGTCTTTGACGAGGCACACAACATCGACAATGTCTGCATCGAGGCTCTGAGCACAGACATCACGGAGGATTCTTTGCGTAAAGCAACCCGCGGGGCGCAAAACCTGGAGCAGAGAATCGCCGACATGCGGGATACGGATCAGGAGCAGCTCCAGAACGAATACCAAAAGCTCGTCCAAGGACTTCGGGATGCGGATGAAGCGCGTCAAGAGGATGCGTTCATGTCCAATCCTGGTAAGGAGATCCCATGACTCATAGCCGCTCGACGAGGCTAACATTTTCCCTAGCTCTACCCGAGGACCTACTCAAGGAAGCTGTGCCGGGCAATATTCGGCGAGCAGAGCACTTTGTGGCATTTTTGAAGCGGTTTATTGAGTACCTCAAGGTCTGCTACCCCCTCTGGAAGGTCTTCTCCCTTGAAACTGACGCTTACTTACTTGGTATAGACTCGTATGAAAGTTCGCCAAGTCATTTCGGAAACGCCACCATCATTCCTGGCTCACCTCAAGGAGCATACGTTCATCGAGAAGAAGCCTCTCAGATTCTGCGCGGAGCGCTTGACGTCTCTCGTACGGACACTGGAGCTCACGAATATTGAGGACTACCAGCCATTGCAGGAAGTGGCCACGTTTGCAACCTTGGTAGCAACCTACGAGAAAGGCTTCCTGCTTATTCTCGAACCCTACGAATCAGACACTGCCGAGGTCCCCAACCCCATCCTACATTTCACCTGTCTCGATGCGGCCATTGCCATCCGGCCAGTGTTTGACAGGTTTCATTCGGTCATCATAACATCAGGTACCATCTCCCCTCTAGAGATGTACCCAAAGATGCTGGACTTTTCAACGGTGATTCAAGAGTCATACAGCATGACCTTGGCACGAAGGTCATTCTTGCCCATGATTGTGACTCGTGGGAGCGACCAGGCCTCCATATCGACCAGTTTCCAGGTCCGGAACGAACCTAGCGTGGTCCGAAACTACGGCACACTGTTGACGGAGTTTGCAAAGATCACGCCTGATGGCTTGGTCGTCTTCTTCCCGTCATACCTCTACATGGAGTCCATCATCAGCATGTGGCAGGGCATGGGGATTCTTGACGAGGTTTGGAAGTACAAACTGATATTAGTGGAGACGCCGGATGCGCAAGAGACATCGTTGGCCCTCGAGACGTATCGGACGGCCTGTTGCAACGGAAGGGGCGCAATTCTCTTGTGTGTCGCCCGAGGGAAAGTTTCAGAAGGCATCGATTTCGACCACCAATACGGCCGAACCGTGCTGTGCATTGGCGTCCCCTTCCAGTACACGGAGTCCCGAATCCTCAAGGCCAGGCTCGAGTTCCTGCGGGAGACGTATCGTATCAAGGAGAATGACTTCTTGTCCTTCGACGCCATGCGCCACGCTGCGCAGTGTCTTGGTCGAGTGTTGCGAGGCAAGGATGACTATGGAATCATGGTCCTCGCCGATCGCCGCTTTCAGAAGAAGAGGACACAGTTGCCCAAGTGGATCAACCAGGGTCTCCTCGATGCCGACATCAACCTGAGCACAGACATGGCGGTTAGCAGTGCCAGACGATTTCTGAGGACAATGGCCCAACCGTTCCGAGCCAAGGACCAGGAAGGAATCAGCACCTGGGGGTACGAAGACCTCAGGGAGCACCGGCAGAAGATGGACATGGAGCGGAGGCACGAGGAGGAGGCGGCGGCGCGAAATCCAACGGCGCAAGATATTGCCGCCATTGCAAGTTACGAATACGACGACGAGGCGTTGGATCAGGAGATGATGGAGCTGGACGGTTTCTAAAAGGTTTCACAGGTACATGTGGAGGGACCATATGTTCAGTATTAGCAGGCATGGCAGGCACATGGGGACTTTTTTTTGGTGATAATTTAGAGAGGATTTATTGCTTCTAGCATCGAGCTGTATGTAGTAGTATGCAAGTGGGTATCTATCCAAACCTGATCCTCGTGTGTACGAGTACACTGTAAAACCAAGTGCAGCAAGAAGTACCATTTCTCGCTCAAAGGCGTACGGAGTACGTCATCAAACCCTTCTACCGTAGATGCAACACCGCCGCAGGCTGATGAGCAGGAAAAATAGCAAGACAAGAAGGGTGCAAAACACAGGTCAGTTGCGGGCTCCAACTCCTATTTCGCAGGGGAGAAGCGCTTCGTCGCCTTAACAGCCCTCATCGCGGGCAGCGTGTTTTTTCGGCCAGGCTTTCTCCCAATCTCAATGCACAGCATGCGGATAAAGTCACGGTTATACCAGTAGCTCGAGTGCGCACTCAGCATGTTGAGATACTGAATCTCGAGCGGGCCGCCCCCAGACGTCAAGAACCAGTCTATCTGTCCGTTGTCGTTGAGCAGAAAGGCCTTCTTTTCGGCAATCTCCTCGCGTGAGAAGTCGTGGACCTCGAGCTCCAGCTGGGAAGGGAGGCGGACGGTGGAGGGCCGCTCGGGTTTGATGGCAAGAGGGTCGGAGGCTGGCGACATGCCAGGCACGACGTGGCGCATGGCATCTGCGACGGACTTGAGCATGGAGACGGAGGTGCTAGGGAGATAGGCGGTTTTGAGGCTGGTCGAGTAGGCCGGGTCCACGGCTCCGTTCAGCAGATAAGCAATTGGGTCCTCCTTTGCCAAGACGTTATATATGTTGTCAACCGCCAGACACCCAAACGTGCCCGCCTCTCCCACGATATGCTTGGACACAACATCGCCAGGATCAGCACCTGGCTTTCGCCGTCCGTGTCGAGGCATAAGGGCACCTCGCTCAAGCAGAAGGAAAAACCCGGCCGGGCTGCCGAGGAGGAACAAGTTCCTCGTGTCGAACTCGAAGAAGTCTATATCCTGCTCCGGGTTGGACAGGTCCAACCTTGGCACACTCGTAGGCTGGCGTGACAGGATGTCCAGGGCCATGGCACTCCCAAGCGAGTGTGCGATGAGGTGGACGCGTCCCTTGCCGGCAAAGCCCGGATTGTTTCGACACCACAGGCGGTAAACTCGGTTTGCCTCGGACACGAGAGCTTTGATCATCTTGCTCTTGTGGTGGGACATGTAGAACGGAATGTCGAACATGACGTCTGAAATCATGCTGCGGACGGCCGGTATGGTGTCTGGCTCGATGTCCTTCAGCGCAAATGACTCGGGGGAATACTCCGTCTTGTCCTCTTCGCGGAGAGGGCCGCCATCTTCAAATGATAGCCCCATTCTCCAGTTCAGAGGCAGAATCATGAGGCCATTCTGGTCTTCGCGGAGAATCTGCCGCACAGCCGGGTTGCCCATTTCTCTGTTCACGGCCCGCCTGAATCCATTGATGGCGTGTGTGAAATGGAAGCTTTCCACCCTCTCGGCGAATTTTTGACCGATTCCATGGGCGACAAGAACGAGATCAGTAACTTGGCCGCGGTCCTTGTCAGCCTTGCATGCCGGGCACACGCTGGGGCCGCTGCTCTCGTGAGACTCCCCGGCCGCAGATGCACCCGGTTTGTTTGGCGTTTGCGCCTTGTCATGGATGCGATCCCACGTCTGTCGGTCGAACCCCCTGATGATGGGAACACCAACCGTGAAGCCTCTCATAATCTTCAGCACAGGCCTCCTTCCGTAATAGGCCGAGGGTTTCAGGCTCGGCTTCAAAAGGAATGCATGTGTCTCGTTCTTGTAAAAGACCTGGTAGTTCGCAAATGGGCGGTTTGGCAACTCTCTGGCGATCGCCGCCCCCTCTGGAGCAAGCTCAATCGAACCCTGTGCAGCAGCCTCGCCTTGAAAGCAGCGCGCAGCGCAGAAGGGGTCTGACGGAATGACAGGGTCCGGGTCGTCCTTCTTGCTCCAGTACGACTGGTTCGAGTCCCGGGTCCATAGCCAGTGTGAAACCTTTTCCTCCCCCAGTGGGCCGACGTCCATGGCGCATCTAATCTCGTCGCTCCAAGTTTCGGACCATGGCCGCAGCTCATGGTATCCAGCTTCTAGCTGGTTCGCTACAGCTGGCGCCACCGGCACCATTGTATCTCTAATAGACCATTAGCAAGCCCAACGCCAGGTGTCAGGCAAGGTACTGACCTGTAAAACCACGTAGCCCTCGTGACGACTGCGATGTCGTTGACCGGGGACCAGTAGATGGGTTTCATCTGCAGCATTGGGAGAGAAACCTTGTGCAAACGAGACACACCAACAGCGACTTCGACGACATTTCTATCATGTTTGCCCGCATTGAGCGTATCGTCCAGGAGCCGAGACACACGGCACACACGGCCTGTAGCATCCTCCGAGGCCACAACGTGGTCATTGCCCTTGTCCGGGGGTGGCCTCTCCGTCGCCGGGCTGACATCGTGTGGAAGTGATGAGGGCGCAGGTGGTGGCTGTGCATCAAGGCTTCCTACGCGGACAAACGGCTTGCCGGAGATGCCGTCGTCGCCAACGGGAGGGTGGAAAGGACCTCGAAGGTTGGCCGGGGTCTGGGTGCGAGACGAGCCGTTTGTCAGTTGCGATGTTGATCGTGGGCGTCGTTTGGATTCGGACAAGTCCGCGACGGGACGGTGACTCCGGTCATTCTCCTTACCGCTGTCGATCGCGGGCTTCGATCGTGGCAAACTACAGGGAGGTGTGGAGTGTACATTGGACTCATCTAGTGGACAGTTGTGTGAGGCGACTGTTGGGACTCCACGATGCGTCTCTGTGGCGTCCGAGGTAGACTTGCCCAGATTGCCTATGGCGGCGACAACGTCCTGGCTGACATTTTCGATACTGAGATTGCGGTCGGATTTTCTGGAGAGGCCACAGAAGCCCCTCTGAAGCTCGTCAGAGACTTCGACAGGAAGCTCGGAGCAGCACAGGGGGGGCGCAGTACTGGCTGTGGCGGCATCGACGGTGGGCGTGGATACATCCTGGGGGTGGAATCCAGAGCCGTGCTTGTCCCAATGCCGCAGCGCCAGTGCCTGCACAAGCAGCGCCCTTGTATCCATGGCAGGCTTCGCGGCAGCCGGCGCCTGGCCGCGTCCTCTCCGTGAACGCTGGTGGTACTGGCGGTCGTCATCCGACATGAGACCCAGCCAGGCCTTCTCGAGAGCATTGTTGTCGCCACGGCCAAAGGGACGGAGTTGCCGTCTGGCCGACTTGGATTCGGAGGCACCCGCAGGAGATCTGGCGGACAAGGGGTCGTCGATGGGAATGAGGGACGAGTAGAAGAAGTGGGCATCGATGGGAGGCATGCCATCGTCGTTGGGCTTGCGAGGCACGCGTGCAAGGCGACACTTGGCGCCAAACGTGTGCTCGGCGGACGCCATGGCGAAGCTGGGGGGGGCGGGTGCCTGCTATCGAGGTGGTTCAACAGGCCGAAGATCGTGGGAGAGTCGCCGTGCAGATGGTGGCTTGACGCCCAGCAGAGGGGTCGTTGGTTCGGTGGGCTGGTTCGGCGGGTTGGTTCGGTGGGCTGGCTCTCCAGCCAGATCCACGAGTCAGCCGTAGGGCCAGGGGAAGGGCGGAAGAGAGGCTGTCATCGTCCAGGGGAGATGGCCAAGGGAGGGTGATTGTTGGAGTAGCGGGTTCGCGTCGAGGTGGTTGGACACGGTCACGGGATGGCGTTAGTTGGCGACATGACGTGGCAGCAGCGAGCTTCCAGGGTCACTGATGTCATCGTTGCCCCGACTGCAATCCGGGTACGTACCCACATCGAGCGGCCAACATCCATCCATCATGGATCGCCAACTCGACCAACTTCTGTCGTCGGCCGGACGCCCGGCGCTCTGCCAGTCGGTGCTGCCAGCGCTCCTGGGCTGCATCGCCGACATCGCGCGCACGCTGCGCACGTCGCACACCGTCGCCCTCGCCGGGACCGCAAACGCATTTGGCGACGACCAGCTGAACGTCGATGTTGCGGCGGAGAAGCTCGTGCGAGATGCCCTGGCCAAGTGCCCAGCCGTGGTGGCGGCGAGCAGCGAGGAAGACCCCGCGGAGCGGCCCGTCCGCCACTCTCGAGATGCAGGCCAGACTGCAGAGGAGGCGTCGTCAGAGCAATACACAGTCGCCTTCGACCCGCTCGACGGGAGCTCCATCATCGCCCCAAACTGGACAGTGGGCACCATCGTCGGCATCTGGGACGGCGCGTCGGCGCTCCGTCAGCCGCCCGCAGAGAGGCAAGTGGCCGCCGTCCTGGGCGTCTACGGGCCGCGAACCACTGCCATCGTGGCCCTGCGCGTCCCAGGTGCTGAAGCCGCTTGCCTCGAGGTTGGCATTGGCGACCAAGACTTCCGGTTCCACGTCATCCGGTCCCGCGTGCGCTTCGCCGACCCGCCCTTCGCCACCCGATACTTTGCCCCTGCCAACCTCCGCGCGGCGGCCGAGAGCCCGTCGTACATGCGTCTCATCACGCAGTACGTGGGCAAGAAGTACACTCTGAGGTATAGCGGCGGCTTGGTGCCGGACGTCGTGCACGCGCTGGCCAAGGGCCATGGCGTCTACGTCTCCCCCGTCACGGCCGCGAGCAGGGCAAAGTTGCGCCGCCTCTATGAGCTATGCCCCATTGCGCTCGTCGTGGAGTGTGCTGGTGGGAGGGCCATTGACCCTGTTGACGGGGAGGAGATTCTGGCCCGACCGTTGGAGGGCTGCGACGACAGAGCTGGCTTGGTCTGTGGCACCACCGACGAGGTCGACGAGGTGAAGAGGGAACTGCTCGGTGCCAGTCTCGAATCGTGCCGCTGAGCCATGGCCAAATCAAGGCAGTGCTGTTTGACCCCTTGTCACCCCCGAGCCGCGAACCGACCAGGAAACGAGTTGCCATGCTCCTTCGTAGGTTAGGGGCTTACGAGATTCAAAGTACAACTCCTTGCAACACACTGCGTTTGCGTGGCGCAGCTGCTCCGCGGCTTGCCGTACTGGTACACCTCAAACCCTTGGCAATGGCTTCTCTGCCGTACTCCGCAGTCCGCCCCAGTGCCCTGGGCTGTGTTGCAGACCAATTTCGTCATCAAGTGTCATAACATAACGTATGACATTCTGACGACCTAAACGGTATGGATGAATGGCCTGGGATGAGGTTGGTAAACGAAATCCAAGTGCGACTTCATGCATGACGGCACCCGGCATTGGGATACACGAATGTGAAGGTGAACTCGCATCAAGACTTATCTGAGTTTGTTTGATATTCTCAACGGAAAGACAAATTGACTCCCAAGGGCCAGAGCACGCTTGTTGTTGGTCCCATGGCAACATGAACGTTGTGTGAACGGACATGGAACCTGCAGTATCCCTGATCTGAGCCGCAGGGTTACGTTTGGGACCAAATCAACCCCAAAGGCTAACTGCTTTGAATGAGTCCTGGCGTGAGCCGAGTAGTGCAGTCTGTCAAATGATACGGGCAACAGCGTTTCAAAAGCGCTACCTAGGCAAGCTAGGCATATGAGTCCCCGTGCCTGCCCCGAAGCCGCTTTGGCATCGTTTAACGAATCTGGGCTGCAGTGGAAGTAGATTTACAAGGACTTGCGATAGGACGATTTGATGCCCTCGGGACCAAGTGCTGATGACGACAGCCACGCAGCTATCTGGATGATGATAGACAATGCACAGCATGGGCAAGACGTGAATCTATTGACTGCGCCGGGCGAAGTTAGCCGCGGGAAGCGCGAATCATGAGTCGGGTACCGAACCTGATGCAAGAGAGAGCGCTGATCAGGGCTTGGACTCGGCCCGGAACCCGGGATACCTGGTGGGGGAGTGAGTTGGCCGACTTCTGAGGTTGGTCGAGTTGGAGACAAACATGCGAGTAGAGGCAAATACAAGAAGAAACTGAGTCTTTTCTGTGGCGCAAGGGCTTCGAGGGTTGACGAGGCAAGTGGAGATGCCGTCAAGTACTCGTAAAGATGTAATAAACGGGCTGTCCCCAAAGCCACTTCAGGCCTATATATAGTGCGAGTAAGCCGTCAGCACGATACCCTACGGATACGGCAGGGCCGACTATCCGTCACTTGAAGACATAAGCCACGCCATTCAAAGGATTCTGTGGCTCCCTGAGGAGCCAGGTTGTTACGTATTGCTGAATCACCCGCTTCCTGGGCCATGGTCGCGGGTCGAGTCCAGAGTGTTCAGGTCGCGAGGTACATATAGAACGGGTAACTGCTCCAGGACGAACTACTCGTATTCGTACGCGTCTAGGCCGCTGGGAGACCCATGTAATGTCGATGAGGGTTAGCAGGTTGGCCGTATTGGTCCGTACAAGTACGAGTTACCTTGCGAGTGTTATCTTCAGTTGCCATCGCACGCCATCACTAGCCCATGCCGTCCCCTGACCCTTTAGGCTTTATGCATAACATGATAGTCCACACGCGCGTGGGGTCCACGAGCTACGAGTAGTTGGGGTTGGTTGTGAGACACCATCTTACATGGGTAGGATCCTCCAACGAGTGGAAAGTGCCCAGCAATGCTTCGGACAATAGCATGATGTGGGGAGAAAACTCAAGCTGGAGTCGAGTGCGTATCTTCGTTTTCCGGCGGCAGAATTTGCGCCTCGGAAGCGGTTGGAGTCTGTTGAGGGTATCCAGTCATCCATGGTCTCATAACCTGGTGTTTGTCAATGGGTACGAAAGCAAAAGAACCCGAGTGCCTCTCGCAGCCCGCTGGAGCCTCGACGGACACATCGTCGGCGCTTGAACGCTTAAAAGGGCAATCCGAGCAGGCCCTCGCGTCTCCAAAACACCACGATCCTGGTCCCCCGAATCACGGCCTGGCTTCGTCTGACCACTCCACCCGACCGGGGGCACATGCCAAGCATCAGGGCGTCGCGGCTGGAACCACTCTACGAGTACTCGTACTCATGTCTTCATGGCCGATGCCGCGCGGAAGCTGTCGATTGCGACGCCCTGACTCCAGTCGGGTCGCGAGATCTGCCGAATGCTCGACATCGACTTGGTTGCAGGACAAGCACTACGGGTTGGCTGGCGACACCACTAATTACGTACGGGGTATAAGAACGTACTCGTAGTCGCGTTCGCCGGAATGGGTAGAGAGGGTCCCAGACGTGCCATTGCCACGAAACGAGCGGGTCGAGGGTGATTCTGCTTGCCTGCACCAAGCTGCAGGTTTGTACGTACAGGACTTGTTCGTATTCGCATCGACACAAGAACAGTAGCGTCACAGCCCCTGTACTGGGTGTGGGGGCTCGGCTTCTCTGGGACCGCGCAATGCAACGACGAGGACCGTGGCAAGACGGGGGCTGATGATGTCTGGCGTTGCCGCCTGCCGTTGCCTGCGACTGCTCTGCTCTGCGTGAACTCGTACGGACGGTCCTGTTTCCCATGTGCAACTCGTCTCGTCGTCTTCTTCTTCCGCGGATCCGGCACGACCGTCGCCTCGGTATCCCGCGGCCGGACCCCCGGACCACCGGCCCCCGGACCCCGGGCACCATCCGCGCCCACAGGCTCAATGCCGCTTCTGTCCGTACTCCTTAGTCCGCACTCGTATTCTACTCGTACTCGTATGTGCTCATCGGCAGACGGGGCTCTGGAACCTCGAGCCTACGGGTATGGATTACCCACTGAGACCCTGGCCTCTCGTGCCTGTAACCGCTCAGACTCATACCCCAACGTTGGACACCTTGGCAGGCATCCAGCAACCATGTGGTACTCTGCATGACCCATACAGTGCCCCGTCCGTCGCCTGACCTACCAGGAAGTTCCAGCTTACATGTCGTGCGACCCCAGCTCCGGATCACCCGACTCCCCGATAGGCTCTCCCAATGCTGAAGAACGCAAGGCAGCCGTCACCTCGCATTTGCACCTCGCGCGTGCGCGGGCTGAGCAGTGGGCAGTGAGCAGTGAGAATAGTGAGCAGCGAGCAGTGAGCAGCGAGCAGCGAGGGGTCAGCAGCAAGGGCCCTCTCTCTGCCTCTCTGCCTCTGCCGTGGTACGGGTACTTGGTAGTCCAGGGGCATGCATGATGGATGGACTGCTTGGACGGCTCACGACCAACGGCATCCATGTCTCGCGGTGCCGGACCATGGCCGAACGCGAAGTGAGCCAGCAACAACAACTGCCGTTGGTTGCAGGCCGTCGTCAACTTGTCTCCTTGCCGCTATACGCAGGGCCCTCGGACTTGGGGGACCTGGCCCGAGAGAGCATGGTTCCACGACTTGCAGTTGCAGCAGCATCAATCGCGCCGATGGCCGGGCGAGATCCTGGGCCGTTGTGCTCGAGCAGCGAGGCCACGACATCTGACAGAAGAGGAATTGCCCCATTGTCCGAACAGTACGTACGAGTACGAGTGCTCCTCGTCGGTCCTCTGCGCCACTCCACGCGATATTCTATATTAATGACCCATCCATCATCCCTGACGGTTGCAACTAGAGACCCAACAACACAGCCAAGCGGTGCCAGTCGACGCGTTGGCACCGGACACTGGACGCGCTCGCCTCCAAGATCTCTGGCTGGGCTTTGCGGCCCTCCTCTCCGTCGGCCCCCTGGAAAGCCCGTCTGGAGGAGAAGCATGGAGCTGCCGTCACGTCTGAGGTCCGTCACGTCCGAGGTGCGAGTACGGAGAAGACATGTATTGTTCATAATGCAGTGCCCGAGCGCATCGTCTACGGTTGATACAGAGTTGGCTCGCCGTGTGCCGTCCCAGCATCTCCAATGCATGAATGCTCCTCAAGACTCCCCCCGCCCCCCTTCGTGCGAGTAACAGTACAATGGCAGTTTGTATCCTGATGACCTGACTCTCGGTTGGCCCCCATGTCGATGCAGCCCGAATCCTTCCAGCAACACACGCATATTAATACATGCCTTACACGCCGGCTGCCACCCCGGCAGTCCATGTCCCGGTACACGTACGTACAAGACAAGTTGCGCACCCGGCTGTCGACCCACTGCCGTGGACCGCATTTTCTACCCTTTGTCGAGAAGCTGGCGGTGTCTGATACATGCTTTCCATCTTCCTGTATATTTATTTACTCGTACGACTCACTCCTCCTCACCCTCGCGTCCGCTTACTTCTTCTCCGCATCAGAGCCTCGCGGCCTTGCGACTCCTGAGTGCTCACCACTTGTCGTCCTCTCTCCCCGGAGCATGCAGTCGCCCCGCCGTATTCAAGCTGTCTCGCAACACGTACGACCGAGGCTCTAGCCGGGCTCTCTCTTTTACACCAAGTTCTACGGACATTTCCGGCGGCTTGCGGCGTTGCTCTCTGAGCTGGGGAGGAGGTGGTCGCGAATGGACGGGCTTGCCCGGAGGCCTTGACCAGCTTGCTCGGAGAGGCCCCATGATACTACATCACCTCTTACAGTCGATCCACCGTGACCGGTTGACACAGGGGCACGGTGGTAGCAGGCTATCTCGAGACTTCTCGGCAGGCGGTGAGCTTGGTCGCCGTGCTTTTCGACATGGACCTCACTCCACCATCAATGATCCCGTCGCCGACCTTGTCACAGCAAACGTTGTCGCGGTCGCCGACCTGTGGCTTCGATTCAGGTTGCCCGTTGGAGGCTGCAGCCGCCAGCTATCCTTCTCCACGTCTATTTGACCTCCACTACGACCCGCCCTCCCCTTACCGGTCCTTCGACCTCCTCGCCGACAGGCGCAACGCAAAGAAGGCCCTTCCTCCGCCAGCCACCATGGCCGATCCGGGGTGGAGATACCTTGATACGGCTCCGGCAGCATTCGCCGCGATATCTTCATCGTCCGGTCCCAACATGCTCTCCACCGACTACGATCCCTTCGCAGACTACGAACCCGGACTCTCTCCCGTACAATATGCCCCTGGAGGGGGCTACCTTGCCGCCTCCGGCAACTGTACGGCAACACGCACGCCGTCTCACGCAGCGCACGTTGATCCAGCATCCACCAACTCAACAGGCATTCGAACATTCTTCGGATATGGCCCACACCATATGGCACAAGCAGTCAAGATGGACATGGGTTCATTGTGTGGCCCGTCTCTAGACACGCCGCCTTATCCGATCGCCGGAGGTCTCCAGGCTCATTATGCCCCTTCGGTGTCATCGTTTCAGATCGCCTCGACTCAGTTCGTCGCAGAAGGCCCCGTATCCTCGTGGAAGAGACGGGGCTGCGACATCTCGCACCCTCCGGCTTCGAGACAGTCTCCATGCGGAATGCCAGCTACACCGAGTGCTACAACTCGCTCGGCAAGCCTGACACGGTCACGGCGGGGGTCACGAAAACATACGACCAAGGAAGATGCCAACTTCCAGTGTAGCGTGGAGGGATGTGGCAAGTTCTTCAGTCGCAGCTACAACTTTCGGTCCCACATGGAGACCCATGATGAGCAACGAGAGTACCCGTTCCCGTGTTTTGTCAACGATTGCAACAAGAAGTTTGTCCGCAAGACGGATCTCCAAAGGCATCACCAGAGCGTCCATAAGAAGGAACGCAACCACCGTTGTGACTTCTGTGGGCGGCTCTTCGCTCGCAAGGACACGCTACGGAGGTGAGAGCCCGACGGAGCCTTGAGTGATGGGAACTGTTCCCCTGATCTGAGCGCAAGCTAATCCAGACGTCAACTCCAGACACGTGGAAGACGGTTGCTCCAAGAGATTCGATATCGGAACACTGGATCTGCGATCGGAGAACCACAATCACAATGGTATGGACCCAGCGGATCGAGTAGGGCGTTCCGGCCTCGACCAAGCGGCATCGACTGCAAGAGCCATGGCTGCAAGCCATGCGAATTCTTTAGTTGCCAGCAGAGTCACGGATATGGAAAAGTGTGCGCCAATGGCAGGTCAAGTTTGGGGCAGGTAACGAGGAGAGGTGACGACTTGTCGTGATTCGTGATTACTACAGATCCATACATGTAAACAGGGTGTGTTCCGCGGCATGCCTATGTTGCTCGGTTGGTGTAGAAAGGGTTGATGCAACATGCCGTACATTAATTCCGCGGTACGTATCATGTCGAGGTATGAAAGTCTCCCGTGGGTAGACAGCAGCAGAATTTGGGCGGCGTTGGGAGCAAACACGGGATCTTGAGATATAACATGGTTATGGAGTTGTTTTGTGTCTTACAAATGGTACTGCGACGACCCTTGGGGATTAAACAGTCTTGTTAGCCTGTACGTTGGTACAGCCTAGGCAATGCCGCCCGGACGCCTGTGGTCTATAAGTAGAAAACCACATCGTGAGGTGTTGGGAGCCTGGTTACACTGCTTGAGGCATCCAAGGCCGGGTTAACTGGCGCAAGCCACCTCGATCGGCGAGGGATTGTTGGCTGACTCCTGTCTAGTTGGTTTTGGATCCTCTGCTTCCTGCAATCAAGACCAAGCCAGGCACACCTTGCCTCTGTTGGGGGCAAACTAATGTAGTTCATGGATATGAGAGTGCCTTGGAGATAATCCCCCCGAAGTCAAGCGTGCGAGCGGCGAAAGCCATTGGCAAGGACCGGCCTGGGGCGGTTCCTCAACACCCCAAGGCAGCAGTAATTATAACGAACGACATCATTGGCGGTAGGCTTGTGCCGTTCTACTATCCAAGTCTCCGAATGTGATGCCGTCTGCCTAGAACGTCCGCATCGAGGCCGTCAGCTGACGCTAATCCAGAAGTTGCTCTCTGCCCAGGGCTGGAGGCAGGGCAAGGCGGCCGATGGATGAGTCGGGAGGCAGCCTCGGAGGCAACTAGCAATGGCTGGCATGCAAGTGAAATGCTATCCGTGGGCCACGGCCGAGGCCCTCGTAACTTGGCCGGCGATGCAGATAACGACGTCGACACTCAAATGAGTGCCTCGTACGGTATCAGTGTCGAGGCCATATGCCCCTAATCGCTCCGCTTTCTGCACCACCCACATGTGCCCATGGTGGTTGGGCAGCCAGGGGCAGCCAGGGGCAGCCAGGGGCGTCGACGAGGTATCGGTGCTGTCCATGAGGTGTAGTTTGGACTTCGAGTTTGGCCAAGTCCGACAACGGCGTTGGTCTCGCAACCACATGAGGACAAACAACCACCGTGGGCGAGCACATTGCATCTGCACCGTGGGGAACGGTAAGAAGCTGCTGGTTAGCTTGTATTAAGAATGAGGGCTTTATGCTCGTCTAATGCGGCCTCTCCAGTCGTTGGCCCATGCGAAAACGGGTCACGACACGACCCAACAGATGCCAGCGAGATTCCGTCGACGAAAATAGGCAGCTTTTTACTAGCCGCCGGTCCACGTCGGTAAACTACGCCGTGGTCGCCCTCTTGTGTCATTGTGTCCGCTCAGGCGTGGTGTACCACTTGGTCTCATACCTTGATGATGCCAGAACCGGCCTCCTCCAACGAGCTTCCAGTTCCGCCCCATCGACTGTCCCCTTTGCTAGCTTCACGACGTTCCAACTTCAAGACACAGCTGTCGAGGGCTCAGGTACCTAGGGGAAGCCCTTGGCCAGTGCCCAAAAGTTCTCCATCTTGGCACGGGTCAGGGCTTCCCTTGCTTCGGCGTCCGTCTCGCACACCTTGCTGCCCCATTTCCGGAACACCCGCGCCTTCTGTTCACCCTCGAAGATGAGCTTGCATTCATTCAGCGACATGTCCTTCAGTGTCCCATCCTTGGCCTCGGCCATAAGCCAATCACGGACGGTGTCCCGCGCCTCATTTCGTGCTTTTGACGGGGTATTTTCCGTCCAGTCAAGACGGTTGAGCATCAACTTTTTGTATTTGCTGATGCTCCACGCCCCTCCCTCGACGACGACCAGGTTAAACTTGGGGTGCATGATGCAGGTTCCAGAGAGTCCCAGCTGTTCAGCGTTGACTCCGATCTTGTAACGGTGTTGGCCGTTGGCCAGGCTCGTGATCTTGAACACCAGGACGTGGATGCCTTTGTCGGCATCCTGCCGCTGATTCTTGGCTAGCTTCTCCTGCTTCTGCTCCTTGGTCAATTGTCGTTCCTCGTTGGCCACAACGTGCTGCTGGTATCGATGTGCGATCTCACGATTCACCCTCGCTTCGACGGCCGTGGGGTCTTTGACAGCAACTGGATTTGAATATGTATTAGCACGAAGTCTGCGTAGGAGTCTTTGGTGGGATTGGTGGGCGGCTTACCATCTCCGAGAACACGCATCAGGTTGCCCTTTTTGACCTTGGGGGGCGGAGCCGGGACCAGGCCAAGTCGGATCTTTGCTTGCATCTCCTTGAGCTCTGCCATTCGTCGCTGGCGCCGAAGTTTTGCTTGCTCCTTTGAGGTCAAAAACATGGGCTTTGCGGCAGGCGCGAGGCGGTCCTGAGGCGGCTCGACTACGACCGGATGCTGGACATACTCGGTCACAATGCTGTCTGGTGTGGTGATTTTGATTTTTGCAGGGTTGTCGATCTCCTCGTAGTTCTGTCCATCGACGAGACCCTCGTCCCACCATTCAATGTCGGGAGGCGCTTGCACCACAAAGTTCTTTTCGACGTCCAAGTCCTCGTCGATGCCAACCTTTCGCGTTTGCTCCGCTATGCGCTTCTTCATGGCCTCGAGCGCGGCCTGCCGGCGGAGAGCGCTGGCTTGCTGGATGTATTTGCCCTTCTGGTTGAAGACCAGGCGCTTCGGCTCTCGCTGCTTGCTCCCGGTTGTCTGGGGCGCAGTGTTCTCGTCAAAGTAGGGGTTCCTTTGGCCTCTTTGCTGGTCTTGTCGGCTGGCCTGTGCGGCGCCGCCGTTTTGCGCGCCGTAGGGGGGCCTGACGAGCTCTGGTAGGGGGCGATGTTGCGTATTTGAACTGTCCCTACTTCTGGCCTGCGATTTCCACGATCCCATATCTTCCAGGGCCGGGTGCAGTCCGACATTCAAGCCGCCTTTGGCCTTGCTGGTGCCGATGGCGGCGGCGACGCGAGCCTTGAGAGCAGCCATCTTGTCGGCGGCAGACTCGGGCTTCTGGACCCGAGAAGAGGCATCGTGGCGAGGGCCCAGGCCCGTTGGCTGCGAGGGGTCCATCCTGTGTGTGGGATTCTCGAAAGGCCTGATGTCGCGGCTATCGCTACGTCGTATGAGGCTCGCTCTGTCAGTGCAGGCGCGTTTGGTGTCGGGTTCGGTGGCGGCCTCTCCTCTCTCACTTCGCAGCGTCGGAGCCGAGCGAGCGGAACGCGCACCGGGTGTATCTGCTCGGAGTCGGGCAGCGAGGTGGCTGGCGGGCGGCAGCAAGTCCCGGCCTGGGCCGTCGGATGCGCTGGCGTTCTGGCGATGTTGAGGGAGATGGACGGCGCTGCGGAAGAATCGCAGAACCCGGGTTGTGCAGGTGAACAAGGCGAGTGAGGTGAGTGGCGGGGCGCGCGCCAGTGGAGTGTCCAGTGGGTAATCGGATTCTGCCGCTCTGGACCGCCAAAAATTTGTTCGCCTCTTGGACGCTCGCGATCCCCTCTTCTCGCCGATGGACTCGGCGTGCCAAACCTCCACCGACTCTGTGCGCCTCTCCGGGCTTTAGCGCAGCCATGAATATCGCACAGCCCGTCTCCTCCCAGGTGGAGAGCGTCGAATTCACGTTCCTCTCCCCCCAGGAGATCCGAGCCATCTCCGTCAAGCGCATCGAGAATGAGAGCACCTTCGACAACCTTCTCAACCCCGTCCCTGGCGGTCTCTATGACCCGGCGCTCGGGTCCTGGGGCGACGCTCCGTGAGTTCTTTATCCCGTGTATCCGCCAACACTCCATTGGACCAGGGCTAATTGTCCGTAGGTGCTCGACGTGCAACCTGAACCAAGCTTCGTGCCCCGGTCATCCCGGCCACATACAGCTTCCCGCTCCCGTCTACCATCCCGTCTTCATGGACCAGGCCTACCGCCTACTCCGAGCGACATGTGTTTACTGCAAGGGCTTTCGGCTGCCGCCCAAAGAACTACACAAATACCTGTGCAAGCTTCGCCTGCTCCAACACGGCCTGATTCAACAGGCTCATATTGTCGGCTCAATCGGAGAGAATGAGCTTGCCTTGGAGCTGCAAGAGTCCCTTGGCTTGGGCGATAGCGAGGCTGAAGAAGATGGAAACTCTTCCATCAATAATGTCACCCGCGCCCGGGAAAAATATGTCCAGCAATGCATCCGAGAAAGCAGGCTGAAAAGATATGACATCAAGAAGGGAAAGCATGAAGGCGCCAGCGAGATGCGCCGAGGGGTCATCAAGGAGTTCCTGGCCGAGATCACCAAGACGAGACTCTGTTCCAGCTGCGGCGGCATCTCGCCGTCGTACCGAAAAGATCGATTTGTGAAGATTTTCGAGCGGTCGTTGTCCTCCAAGGAGAAGGCCAAGATGGCACAAAAGAGCCTCAAACAGGACGACGCCATGGCGCGGGTACACCAGGACAATGCGGCACGCAAGCCCGACAGCTACGCCTCCGACGAGGGCGTCGCTGATATAGGCCCTCCGAGTCGCCAAGAATCCGACCCAGAGTCTTCGGATGACGTCGACATGCCAGATGCAGAGTCGGCAGACCCCGCCGCTTCGCAAAGATACATCAGCTCCATGGAGGTCAAGGCGCGTCTGACGGAGCTTTTTAAGAAAGAGCAAGAAGTCCTGGCCCTCCTTTACAATGCCAAGCCGCCGACACGCAGTTCTCCCAAAGTCACCCCGGACATGTTCTTCATGACCTGCATTCTCGTCCCACCCAATCGCTATCGACCAGAGGCGCGAACTGGCGAGTCTCAGATCGCCGAAGCACAGCAAAATTCGCTCTACAAGTCCATTCTGAGAAGCTGTGGCAAGATCGCGCAGATTTACGGCGCATTGGCAGACGACCGGGGGAACATTACCCAGATGCATCAAGCATGGACTGAACTTCAGGATGGGGTGAACGCGCTCATCGATAAATCCAAGAACCCTGTTCAGGGTGCCGCTGCGGCGCGAAACGAAGACGGCATCAAGCAGTTGCTAGAGAAGAAGGAGGGTCTCTTCAGGAAGAACATGATGGGCAAGCGAGTCAACTACGCTGCTAGAAGCGTTATCTCCCCGGATCCTAATATCGAAACCAACGAGATTGGTGTCCCGCCCGTCTTTGCCAAGAAACTCACATACCCAGAGCCCGTCACGAGCCATAACTTCAGAGACATGCAGCAGGCCGTCATCAACGGCGTCGATAAGTGGCCCGGGGCCTTTGCGATTGAGAATGAAAATGGGCAAATCGTTAACCTCAGGAACAAGTCGGTGGATGAGCGTACATCTCTCGCAAACCAGCTACTCGCGCCGATAAACAGCAATGTAGCAAGGACGAGAAACAAAAAGGTACATCGCCACCTTACTAATGGCGACGTGGTCTTAATGAACCGCCAGCCGACGCTACACAAGCCGTCTATCATGGGCCATCGAGTTCGAGTTCTCCCGGGTGAAAAGACGATCCGGATGCACTATGCGAACTGCCATACTTATAATGCCGATTTTGATGGCGACGAGATGAACATGCATTTCCCTCAAAACGAGGTTGCGCGAGCAGAAGCTTTACAAATCGCCGACACGGACCACCAGTATCTATCGGGCACCGCGGGCAAGCCGCTAAGAGGTCTGATTCAAGATCACATCTCCGTTTCGGTAGCCCTGTGCAATCGCGATACCTTCTTCGGCCGTGGCGACTACCACCAGCTAGTGTACAACGCGTTGCGGCCAGAGAGCGGCCACATTCTCGGGGAGAGGATCCAGCTTGTGTCGCCGGCGATTATCAAACCTATACCAAGATGGACGGGAAAGCAAGTCATCACAACTATCCTCAAGAACATGCAGCCACCTAATTGCGGCGGTCTAACCATGCGGGAAGACACGCAAATAAAGGCCGAGCAATGGGGTATCAAGTCGGAAGAAGGCACCGTATTTATCCAGGATGGCGAATTCATTACCGGCATCCTCGACAAGTCGCAAATTGGCCCCAGTTCAGGTGGCCTCATCCACGCTATTCACGAGATATACGGGCCAGCTGTCGCAGGTAAACTTCTGAGTTGCCTCGGCCGGCTATTGACTAGATATCTCAATATGCGGGCTTTCTCATGCGGCATGGACGACCTCAGGTTAACGCCGGAAGGCGAGAGCTCACGACTACGAGAGCTTCGATCCTCTGACCAGGTGGGCTTGGAGGTTGCCTCCGGCTACGTCTCCCTAGGACAACAGGATGACCCGCTGAACCCGCTGCTCCTGGAGCGCATGGAGGAGGTACTGCGTGATGACAGCAAGCAGGAAGGGCTAGATCTCCTGATAAACCAGGGCACTAGGAACATCACGGATGCCATCCAGAAAGCGTGCATTCCCAACGGTCTCGAAAAGCCATTTCCAAAGAACCAGATGCAGGCCATGACAACTTCTGGCGCCAAGGGATCTAGAGTAAACGCCTCTCTAATTTCATGCAACCTCGGCCAGCAAGTTTTAGAAGGAAGACGTGTTCCTCTGATGGTTAGCGGCAAGACTTTGCCGTGCTTCAAGCCGTTTGAGACCAACATCCGAGCCGGCGGCTACATTGTGAATCGCTTCCTGACAGGCATCCGACCTCAGGAGTACTACTTCCATCACATGGCTGGCCGAGAAGGATTGATCGATACCGCTGTCAAGACGTCGCGCTCCGGATACCTGCAGAGATGTGTGATCAAGGGCATGGAGGGGCTGACGGTCGCGTACGACACCACTGTCCGAGACGCAGACGGCTCCGTGATCCAGTTTCTCTACGGCGAAGACGGGCTGGACGTTGCTAAACTAAAGTACCTGTCCGACTTTAGATTCATTCTGCAGAACGTCGCGTCGGAGGCGACACAGTTGAGATACGACCCCAAGGTGGGAACGCGCCTCGGCGCCAACCGGGCGGCCTTCTCAAAGTACATGAAGAGCGCCGTCAGACACGCCAAGGCTCTTGATCCGAATGGCAAGGACCCCCTGATGTCGAACTTCGACCCGGCTACCAACGCGTTTGCCACGTCAGAGACGTTTTACGATGCGATGACGAGCTATTTGAAAGACAACGCTGACGGGCTGGTGCGGAACAAGGGCGACAAGGGCGACAAGGGCGACAAGGGCCAGCGCGGTTCGTCCGATGTGACTCTGAATCGCAAGAACGCGGAGATGCTGTTCGCCATGAAGTACCTAAGATCCCTCGTGGAGCCGGGAGAGGCCGTGGGCATCGTTGCCGGGCAGTCTGTGGGTGAGCCGTCTACACAGATGACGCTGAACACGTTCCACTTAGCAGGTCATTCGGCCAAAAACGTCACCCTGGGTATCCCTCGGCTCCGCGAGATCCTGATGACTGCCAGCAAGGACATTTCCACCCCCTCCATGTCCCTGTACCCGATCGAGGAGCTGTCCTCTAGCGAGGCCGGGGTATTTGCCAAGTCCATCAGCGCCCTGCGGCTGGGGCACATCCTGGATAGCGTTGCTGTCGAAGAAACGGTCGACCATGGAAAAATCTACGGGTTGGCCAAAATCTACCAAGTCAAGCTCAAGTTCTTCCCTTCGGAGGAGTACTCGCAGATGTACGCCATAGGCGTATCCGATGTGCTGGACACGGTCGAGAGAAAGCTCCTGCGTGTGATGCTCTCTCTCATGAAGAAGGAGATCAAAAAGCGACAGGCTCAAGCCACAACGGCAACGCCGGAGATCGGAGTCAAAGCCGGCGTCGTAGAGATGGCGGCGCCGGAAGCCGCGGCTGAGGCTCGGGGCGACGGTGATGACGATGACGACGCGGCCGATGACGATGCAACCAACGCCAAGCAACGAGCAAACCGCAGCGAAGCGGTGTCTTATGGGCCCAACGATGACGAGGACGACGCGGTGCAGAGGGTGAACGAGAGGGAGGCCACGGCCAGCGAGATGGAGGACGAGGGTATCGGCGGCAGTCCTCGGCAGGACCTGGCAAATCGAGGGGAAGGCTCGGATGTCGAGGAGGACGATGAGAACGGGGATGGGGCGACGTGGTCAGCAAAGGCGCGTGCGGAGCGTGTCCTCGATGCCTACGCCGAGGTGACAGCCTTTGAATGTGACGAGAAGCACGGCGGGTGGTGCAACACGACACTCGAGTTTGACTCCGTCATCCCCAAGGTGCTGATGCTCAACATTGTGCAAGAGGCAATCCGCAAGACGGTGGTGCAGCAGATTTCGGGCGTGGACTCGTGCACACTGGAGGACAAGGGCACGCTGGAGGACAAGGGCACACTGGAGGGCAAGGGCACGCCCGTGATACACACGTCGGGCGTGAACCTGCGGGCAATGCAGAGGTACGGCGACTTCATCGACCCGAACCGGATCCAGACGAACGACATCGGGGCGGTACTGGCCGTGTACGGGGTGGAGGCTTGCCGCAGCAACATTGTGCGCGAGCTGGCGGGCGTCTTCGGCTCGCACGGCATCAAGGTGGACAACAGGCACCTTAACCTCATTGCCGACTACATGACGAGGAACGGCGACTTCACGGCCTTTAGCCGCATGGGCCTCCGCGGCAACGTCAGCCCGTTCACCAAGATGAGCTTCGAGACGACGCTCGCATTCCTCAAGGATGCGGTGCTGGACGGCGACTGGGACGACCTGACGACGCCGAGCAGTCGCCTGGTGATGGGCAGGATGGGGAGGGTGGGCACGGGCGGGTTTGATGTGTTGACACAGCTGCCGACATATCACGTGGATTCACTGGCATAAGAAGATTCCCGCACATGTACATGGAGCAAATATAGATGTCGTGTACGGGTTGGGTGGCCAGGTATGCAGGATGCTTGCCCATTTTCACATGTCGCCGACTCGAGCGGCGGCGCTCAAGGGTGTCGTCGGTGTGGAAGACGGGCTCCCTCCCTGCTCACTGGAGTGGAGGTACCTCGATCGAGTCCGTCTGGCGGGCGGGCGGAGAAGGGGCGCGGCAGTCGTTTGTTATACATTCGTTTCATCTACATGGGATGATTCATCCGTCCGCGGCAGTCGAGGGAGAGCAGGTCGCTAGTGCCACTGCTGACGTGTCCCGACTGCCGACAGAACGATGCCGCGTCCCAGCCTGCCGACGAGGGCGTGCGCAACACGCGGCCCATGTTGATGGGCCGGTAAGCCTCGCCTCTCTGCCTCTGCCTGTCGCGGACGCCAGCAACGCAGACGCGGGCCGCTGGATCGACCGCGAGCGGCAGCGGCTCCTGCGGACGCTCGACGCGCTCGACCACGGCTTCTGCGTCGAGCACCGCGAGACAGACGAGCGCCGCGGGCGCACCTGGCATGCCGTGGATGGTTTGCGAGTCCTTCCGTAGGGGCATCGACCACCTGGGCCAGTGTACTCGCAAGTTCACCGCCGACGACTCGGCACAAGGGGTGGTCGATATGGCGCGGCACGTTGCAGTGGGCACGTTGCAGTGGATGCGCTCGTGGCAGTGAACGCATGCACGTACTACTCGCCGTGCCCTGCCTCGTCACGTCACCTTGACGGCCGGTGGCCTTTGTTTACAGCCGCCACGCGCCAGTGGGTCAATGTTGTTCTGCGGGAAGCGGCCGCAGTCGGTGTCGCGTCCGGCACCGCGTCGCGTCGCAGTGTTCACAGGCACGGCGGGGCAAGCATAGTGACGGGAATCGTTGACCTGTCTTGGTCCGCTGCATTCGGCAGCATCTGCAGGCTGCATCGTCGCCTGACGTAATGTACATCCCCAGCTGTAGAACAAAAGCAAGTTTCTCGTTGTAACGCCTTGATTACCCCCAACCCATGATTTCCATCCGTGTCAAAGCAAAGTCATAAGGCCGCCCATCCCAATCCCCGTCGTCTAGTTGCGCTCACCGCGCAGGCGGCGGGCGAGCTGGATGTCCTTTGACTGGATGGTGACGCGCTTGGCGTGGATGGCGCACAGGTTGGTGTCCTCGAAGAGGGAGACGAGATAGGACTCGACCGACTCCTGGAGGGCACCGATTGCCGACGACTGGAAGCGGAGGTCGCTCTTGAAGTCCTGGGCGATTTCACGGACCTGTCCGGTTCGCGTCAGCGTCGTGTTTCACGGCACGCGTCGTCGTGCGATGCGACTTACCAGGCGCTGGAAGGGCAGCTTGCGGATGAGCAGTTCGGTCGACTTCTGGTATCGTCGAATCTCACGGAGAGCGACGGTACCGGGCTTGTAACGGTGGGGCTTCTTGACGCCACCTGTGGAGGGGGCGCTCTTGCGGGCGGCCTTGGAGGCAAGCTGCTTGCGGGGAGCCTTGCCACCAGTGGACTTTCGGGCAGTCTGCTTGGTGCGAGCCATTGCTGCTGATCGTTGCTGATGTGTTGATGGGTTGATGGGTGATTGTGGGGTGATGGGGAAGTGGGTGTGTGAGATGCAGGAGGGGAAAGTTCGGAGACGGAGGTGGCGGGGGCGGCTCTTTAATAGCTGCGACTAGCGGGTGACAGGCGCGGCGGCTGATCTGGAAGGAGCACTGCAATCAGTTGTGCAGAGTGGTCCGTGCGCCCGTGCGCATGCTGTTTTTTCTTGGGGTTGGGCACGCCCGGATTTTAGGTGCGATAATTTAACGAGCCGGGCTGAGCCAAGCTTAGCGTTGCGACGGATTACTCCGTACCTAAAACCGCACGCGCGAGACTCTGAGACTGGCGGGAGAAACGGGGCCCCACCCACCAATGAAATCCATCCGCCAGTGCATGCCTCCCTCTGGAGCCGGTGCGTCTTCTGTTTGGCCCAGAAATTCGCTGGACCTGGCGTAACCCAACTCGGAAATCCGCAGTGGGTCCCCCATCCCAACGTGCGCCGATTTTTCATTGGCTAGGCCGCCGTTTAACCTCGCGCAACTCGTAGGGCATCACGCCTACCCTGTACGGCGAGCCATGTCCACCCGCGTAGTGTACGAGCACGTAGTGACTGGGAAGTCGAGACATTAGTAACCCTGTTGCTTGGATGTGTGTTTTTCCTTTGTGGCCGATGAACTCCATTACCTTGGCTTGTGTAGTTGTGGTGGTGGCTGGTTGTGTGCGTCATGCAGTTCCTGATTATCTGCTTTAGCAGGCACCACCAGCAACAAGAGCCAACTGGACGAGTAAGACTCTTAATCGTCATACGAGCAACTGACACGACTTGACACAACCCAAATAAACACGTTGCTTCACGTTTCCCATCGTGTCAAAATACAGTTGACAATGAAGTCATGGTAGGTTCACAACGGTATTACATATTCGCAACATAGGCTGCAGCTGCACCAACCTTGGTCCTCGAGTGGCAACTGCGTTCCGTCCCTGGAATGACCCATATAGCGTTTCCGCACTAGCCTAACCAACCCCAAACCCCAGCAGCCTTGCTCTCTACCTGCGGTGCTATTCTGGGTGTTGTGTTGGACCATTGTTCGACAGTGAAGTGCATCAGCCAAGTGCTGCAGCCAAGTGCAGGGTGCAACCTCAAAGAACACCGCAAGATGTGAAATACACACGTACGAGTACTCCTCGCCAACGCCCCGATCCGCATGTACGCGTAGACATGCCGGCGAGCCGGAAACATGACGCACGTAGCAGCACTGTAGGCGGCCGGGAGCACATACGCAAGCGAAGACGTCGAATTTCCACGGCACGCCCATCGACGTGCATCTTCCCGGCCTCGCCATTGGATGGTAATTTCGGGTCCCTGTCTCGTCTTTTGCCTGAGCCAGCGGGATCAACGATGGCTGCCCCACCTGCAGCACCACAGGGCCGCCGGCGCGTCGACCCCCCCGACCTGGCAGTGGAGTTGTTGTTTTTTTCTGCCGTGCCCCAATCAAGTCGCTCCAGTCAATCAACTGATCTGTGGCTTGGCCCACCTGTACTTAAGCTCGCCCGCCGCCGCCTGTTTTCCCTCCTCCATCACCCGCATTAAGCACAGCAAATTCCATTCTGCCACTCGACTCTACCCTCATCCCACAACAAACACAACACACCCCCACCCCTTCATCACAATGACTGGACGTGAGTCTTTACCCACTGCTACTTACAACGTCATCGCTGACAGCCACCAGGCGGCAAGGGCGGCAAGGGCCTCGGCAAGGGCGGTGCCAAGCGCCACCGCAAGATTCTTCGTGACAACATCCAGGGCATCACCAAGCCCGCCATCCGACGTCTCGCTCGTCGTGGCGGTGTCAAGCGTATATCTGCCAGTATGTCCTACCCAGAAGCGTCACCGCACGCGCACTGCCCGCACATCGGACAGCACGTATTGACACGGTACCCGCAGTGATATACGAGGAGACCCGCGGTGTCCTAAAGACCTTCCTCGAAGGTGTCATCCGTGACGCCGTCACATACACGGAGCACGCCAAGCGGAAGACTGTGACATCGCTGGACGTTGTCTACGCCCTGAAACGACAAGGTCGTACCCTGTACGGCTTCGGTGGTTGAGCGCTGCCTGTGTTGCATGTCCGTTACGAATTTTGTCCGCCTCGGGCGCGTCGGGGTTTCCATCGCGTGGGGCCATGTAGGGTGTTTCATGATGACTACAGGATCGGGTCTTGCTTTTTCGTTTTCGGGTGTTCTGTACCATACAAGGGAAACAAACGGTGGTTTTACATTTGGGGGTAATTGAATTTGCTCGAACAGCAACGTTGATCATCCACCTTGCCTCGCCCAGCCCGACTGGCGTGCCGTGACGCGTCCGTCGTCACCAGGAGCGTGTTCGCTGGACGCGTCTTGACCCGCGGGCCTGGGTAGTTGCACGCCACGTAGCCAGTTCAACGCGTAAGCCAATGTCTCCGTGCGTCCAAATGACGATGTTCAACCCGGTCGCTGGATCGTGTTGCAACCAACCCATCAGCGCTGATGAAATCGGCATCACTTGCACGTGAACAAGAGTCGACATCTTAGCGAACGCGAAAGCACGGCCGGACTCCACGTAACCCACTTTCCGCAACCGTACTCCTCGTAGGCGCGTTGGGCCTCTTGCGGGTGGGGACGACGCATACCTTTGTTATGAATAAGAGCATCGCATTTCGCCAGCATCGGCATGGCAAGCGAGGCTGAGGTGGTGCGCTGCCGCTGCGCCGCAAGGCCCTCCCGCTGAAGCATGCATGATGCAGCATTGCAGTAACACCACGTGGGCAGGGACTAAATTTAGCACCGGAGACGTTCCAATGGGTCCATCGGGGCGAGTTCGGCGAGCGTGTGGCGGCGGGCCTGCCCTAGCCGATCTGCCGCAGCTGACAAGCCAGCGCCGAGCGGGTCGAAGCGAGCGAGCCGCCTGTTGCAACGTTATTACCGCGAGATGCCCTCACCCTTACGCGCGAGTTACCGAGGTAATTAATTATGCTGCACTGAAAAAAACGCGAGGTTCGTCCGCGAGGCGAGAGCGCAGAGGGAGCGAGCAGGCGTGACGCTCGCTGCGCGGTACCGAGGCACGCATAGGTAGGTAGGGCGGGCTATTGCCCGCGTGGATTCGGCGATGGGAAACAGCTTAGTAACGAACGTCGTGCCCAGGCAGGCATCCGACGGCGCTACCAACCTACCTAGGTCGGTACCCTCCGAGGCCGGTCGGGTCGGGGTCACGAGACCGAGGACGACACATCCGCCTGCCCGGACCTGGAATCATCGCCAGTCCTCTGCTGTCCCTTCCCACAGGCTGCGTCGACGGGTCCGGTGCCCACGAGTAGGTTACAGGTAGCCATGCAGGTACGCACGCCGGCCTGGTTGGCTCCTGGGTGCATCATCTGGACCGACAAGGCCGTCAGCTGCATCTGGCGCGTTGCGCGGATGCAGGCGGCGCTTGGCCGTCGTCGCATGCCGAGATCAGCCCGAGACTGCCAGCCTTCGAGATCGTGACATCGCCCTCAGCCCCGGCCTTTATTTTTGGCACTTACTTAATATCGGGGCCACCAACCGTCTCTGTCTCTGCGACCGGCGCACTGTGGCGGAGGTGCCGGCAAGGTCTCTGCCGCACCCCCCCC
>NRSZ01000708.1:2702-65515 GCA_002901185.1 Tolypocladium capitatum
CAGTCCTCTATCCTTGCCGGTATGGACACCTTAGTGAACCTATGGGGTGGTGTGGAAAATATATAACCCTGACTTGTACGACTCCTAGTACGAAGTAGAGTCGGCTTCTCATTTTGCTAGTGAGCCGCACATCTCAACATCTGCCGTGTGCTTCACGGGGTACCTTAGGCGGGGGTTGCGTGGGGGTCGCCCACTCTTCCTTGGAGATGCGCCGCCAGAAGCAGCTTGTCACTCGACACCGCGTGCCGAGTTGCCTCTTACGAGAATGTATCATCTCTCGGCTTCCACAACAAGGTTGCGCGACGCTTCAACGTACCCAGTATCGTGGCCCATATGAGTGCTGCTGGCTGGAGCTTCCCCGCAGCCAGCCCCGAGTTGGGTCGCCTCATGGCCGCAAGCTCCCGTCTTCCACCACGGCCCGACACGACCAAGTCGGCAGATTCACACCTCACCGAGCTTTCGTGGTCTGCAGATTACGAAGCCAATCGCTCGTGTAAAACGGCAGCGTACCCGATACACTCACGTCGGGATGCCTCTTGATAGAGCGTAGCGCTCAGATCGTGGTCTGGCTGTTCCAAGGCACGTACCATTGCGTCTCTTTGATTGCCCGCGAAGCAGTCATCGCATTCATGGTCATCCATGCTCCTCTATTTATCCGGATTTGGGCCCCGTGACGTGTCGCCGGGGATGTTCCCGGGATCGGTCACGTCTCATCAACGTCGCATTTCCCCTCACTTGGCCTCTCTCTTTGGCATCATCATTGGCATCAACCATCGCCATCCTTATCTGTGAAGCAGCAAGTCACGCAGAATCATTCCTTCCTGCTGTTTTACTAGTACCGTTTCCTGCCCCGAATTCGCAATGGCAGACTACAAGACCTACGAGCTCGGCAATTTCGTTCTCCAGTCTGGCGATACGATAGAAAAAGCTTTTGTCGCTTACAAGACGTACGGCGACGCTTCGAATCCTGCCATCATCTATCCAACGTGGTTTAGTGGTCTTATTTCTGACAACGAGTGGCTTATTGGGGACAATATGGCGCTTAGCCCACAGCGCTTCTTCATCATCGTCCCGGCACTCTTTGGTAATGGTCAGTCTAGCAGCCCGTCGAACACGCCGAGAGACCCGAGCCTCCCGTTTCCAAATGTCACCGTCTGCGACAACATCACCGCCCAGCATCAACTAGTGACAAAGGGCCTGGGCGTCACCCATGCTCGTTGTATTCTGGGATGGAGCATGGGCGCTGGCGAGACGTATCAGTGGTTGACCCAGTTCCCGGACTTCAGCGACCTCGGCGTGCCATTCTGTGGCAGCGCAAAAACTTCCCTGCACAATCAGGTATTTCTAGAGGGCGTCAAGAGTGCTTTGCTGGCCGCAAAGGGGGCATCGTCAGCAGGGAGCTGTGTGGGAGAGACTACGTCTCCGCAACAGTACCGAACCTGGACTGAGGAGGAGAGAACGAGCGGACTCAAGGCTCTCGGTCGCGTATATGCGGGTTGGGGATTTAGCCAAGCATTCTATCGCGAAAAGCTTTACGAGAAGGCCCTAGGATACAAACATCTTGAGGACTTCATGAAGAATTTCTGGGAAACCTGGGCCCTTTCCAAAGGTTTGTCTGTCGGCGCTGAATACACCTGATGAGACTAACGACCACGTTCGTCACTCGGCAGATCCTGAAAATATGCTCACGATGCTACACACGTGGCAGGCTGGCGACTGCTCAGACCAGGAACTGTATAAGGGGGACTTTGAGTTGGCCATGAGAAGCATCAAAGCCAAGACTCTTGTCCTCCCAGGCAAGACGGACTTGTACTTTCCGCCCGAGGATTCCGAATACGAGGTCAAATGCATGTCCGACGGCATCGGAAAATGCATTCCCTTCCCATCAATTTGGGGCCATTGGTGAGTCATGACATATCCACGTGCCCGAAAAGATGGTTCGACTAAAGGCGAGACTTCTCAGGGCGGGAGGTCCCGGTACAAGCGTGCAGGACCTGGATTGGCTTGACCACAAGCTCAAGGCGTTTTTGGCTGATGGAAGCTGGTAAATACATATCGTATCAGGTGGACACAATAGGCAAGGTACGCTCCTTTGACGAAGCATCCGAGAAGTCTGGCTTTAATGGCGGCGCCTAGGGTAGTGTATCTCACGTCGCGCTGCTCTTGTGTATTCGTTTTGATCAAAACTTTGGAATCTGATTTGCCCACTGTTACGTGCGTTGCTTCCTACATCGGACATGATGATTAAGCACCCGGTCTGTCACTACATACCGCTCATGTCAATCTATCGCGTCGTTCGCATCTACTAAGCTCTTTTCTTTTCTAGTCCGCAGCCATTTTTCTCCTCCCATTCTCTAGTAAGGCCTATGAGCCTCATTCCTGCAGCAGAGCTCATGCCCTCGTCAATTTGCTTGGTCCAGAAGCTATCGCTGCTTGCTACCAAGACAGACTTCCTCCGCTCTCTTTCAGCCGGACTCAGATTGACTCCGGCTCGCTTGTTGGCCTCGATCTGCTCGAGGTGTGCGAATCGCCTAGCATACCGCTCGTTGCGTTCCTTGCGAATCTGTGCCGAGCCGAACCGCTCAAAGACATACCTTGTGAAGGCGCGAAGACCAAGGAGGATGTGCTCGCTAACGAAGATTGTGATGGGCAATGTGGCCCATCTTCCGCTGTCGGCCGGGTCAGTGTGGAAAAGGTGGACGATCGCGGCGGTGCTGATGCTTCCAATCCACGTGAGCATGTCCAACGACTGGATCCATGGTCCAATTCCGTCTGCTCTGGTCGGAGCTGGACGCTTGTATTCGAAGCAAATCTTGGCGAAATCCGATCTAAGCTCGATCCAATTGTTGATGAGAAATCCTAGCGATATCAAAGGCCAAACGGGACTGAAAAGCGCCAGGTATCCAAATTGCAGAACCAATTCCGCCATGTCCTCTTGAACATTGTACTGCAGCAAAGTAGCCTGGTTCCTGCACGTCTGCAGGAACTTGGCCTCTTCCGGTTCATCGGTTACCATGGAAAGGAGCATCGCGTCCTTTGTGTGAGTCCTGCGGTACTCCCTGTACCAGTCCTGGAACTGGTGCTTCAGTAGCGGCAGAATATTTTCCTCGAAAAAGTTTGAGATCTGGCCGGTTACCGTCAGCGCGATGACTTCATTCCGCAGCCTGTCCCAGTCGGGCCGAAATTCTCGCGCGGAAAACCCTGACTCGAGACCGGGAATCAGGCGCTGCAATACGCGTTTAAGCGACGGCACTACCGCATCGCCAAACGGTACATAGACAAACGCAGTGAGCACAATTGGTAAGTAGTTTGTGATGATGTTCAGGATGAAGATCTTTTGAGTCAACGACATCTCATGCTCGTCAGCAGTACGATGGTTCTCGTAGTTATTGAGCAGTGTCGCGACGCCCTCGAGTGATGAGCTAATGTACGGTATGGCGACCGCCAGCACGATTGTTGGCAAGTATTCCTAAAAGATGGACGTGATTGAGCATTGCTTCATGTCTGAAACGATGGCGGCGTGACCTACCAGGTAGAGCGGGTGCGGCACCTCGTACGCTTCCGAAATGAGAACTTCGACGGCGAAGACGCAGCAAATGATGGCCCCAAGAGCTGCCGCGGCGACTATGATGAAGGGGATTTGGAGGAGCTGACGAGCGATTTGTTTCGATTTGGGGAAGTAGTGCGTTGTGCGGCCAGTCTCATCCACGATGACTCGTTCGTACTTAAACTCGGGCCGGTTCGCCTTGGTCTTGTTGACGCCTCGGACATTCCAGCGGATACTCAGGTCCACTTGTCGCAGTTTCCAATACTCTAGAAAGACCGTACACCAGACGCTGGTTAGGATGGCATAGGCCAGAGAGTATTTCGGGAGGAAGAGCCACGTGATGACACCCGTGAAGGCGGGAAACGTCAAAAACACCAGATACGTTTGGATAAAGGCAAAATAGAATGCGACCTGCTCAAGTGTCAGATTTTCCTCGAGCCTGGGGCCAAGTGAAGCACGTTAAGCAGTAGTCACTGACCTTGGAGCCGAACAAATCTCGGACGTGATCAAAATCTTCAACGGTGAGGATGAAGCGGCGGCTGAGGTGTCGCAAGAGGGATTGGTTGACATGCTCGTTGTGAAGAGGGAATATGCTCTTGACATTCTTCCACTGCCCAACTTCCGGAGTGATTCCAGCGCCGCCCAGCTCCTTTGGCCAAAGTACGAGGTGATGCACAGCCAGGATGTCCTCGGCTTCATACCAACCTGGCGCCACTGTATCTTTGTCGCCTCCTGGATGCGTTTGCGTGATGCTGTACAGCCAGTCTCTTACTCTACACATACCGGTCAGTCAACGTTCAGCAGGACGCCAGGGCAGCTCGTGGTGTGAAGCACCTGAACTTGTAGACTGTATTTCCCAGCAGTTGCTTTGACGCGTGGACAAAAACTAGAATCGTCTGGTCGTATCCCGGGCGTACTTCTGTGTGTAGGCCCGCGGCCTCGAGGTTGTCGAGCAACGAGTTGAACTCTTTAGTGGCCACTTCATATTCTAGACAAGTGTCAGTGGGAGATGCTGATGAAATGTTGATGCGGAGGAAAGCTTTCGCACCAATGCCACTGAAGTCGTAAAGCACAACGTACTTGTCGTTGACGGACTGATCCGTCCCCTGCGGCGAATTCTTTACTCGGATTTCCCCCCCGCCCGAAACGGCTACCGGTGGCGAAAGGTGCATCTTGACGAGCCGACGAGCCATTGGATCGACACGGGCAGCGGGCGGAGCCGGTAGGTCTACCGACTGCACCGGGATCAACTTGTCGCTGGTACGGCGGAGTAGTTGCACACTGCTCGGTGCTAACGGTTCGCGCTAGACTTGAGAGAGCTTTGTGCGCGATGGCACCGGCCCATGGAGGGAATAAAGTACCGAGAATGAAGGGTGAAAAGTCAAAGTCGTCGATGGTTGCCCTTGAAACAGTACGAGTACGAGTACGCGCAAGACACGGCAGAGATTAGCTAATAACACATGTACGTACCGCTCAGCTCCTCAATGGGAACGTCAGCGCCTCCACAATAGGAGTAGGTACTGGCAGAGGCTCTGCACGCTAAACCTACTTCGGAATCAACGACTCCCAACTGCCGCACGCCACGCGTCGCCTTGACTAACCCGAACGTGCCGCCTTCGATACGCATCGCCACCCGCCACCGACGTACGAAGTGGGAATGACAACGCGCAAGAATGCCGCGACGCCGCAACGCTGCTACCTCTATTAGTTACCATAGAAAGCTCACTTTATCAACCGTTTCACACTAGGCGCCCTCCACAGCGTCCGAGGCGATCCCATCCGGGACAGTAGCCCGATGGAAAAATGAGGAACCTCCTGTAAGCTGCTCTGGCAGCCGCTGTGAACCTCGTGCGTCTCTCTTCCTCCGTCGAAGCAGCGTCACTAACCAGCAAGCAGTTCACCCAACCACACCACGCCGAAGCCAACATCGCCCTCTCTCCTCTACTATGCCGAGAGTTATTTGCCTATCACGTCTGTTTCGGCGTCGAACGAAAGGCAGCCAGTCGAGCATCCATCGAATTCGACCCTTCCACCACACCCACTTGGCCTACTTCGACTTTGCCGACGCGATCTAACGACAAACGACAGCGGAACGATGCTACAAACCTAAAGCGACCATCGAATTTTCGGTATCTATCTGCCGATGTGGACGGCCTCTTGACCGCAATCCATCAATTCTCGTCAAGCTTTACTGCATCCCGTGGCACCGGTCGTTTGATGCGGGCGGGGAAAAGTCAATCTCTCCAACTGACATGGCCAATGGTATTTTCACTACTAGTCTTGTTCCAGCCATCAAAGACATCGCCCGCAGATTCTTGGAAACAATGCCGACCCCAGATCATCGAGAATTAACGAGGCGTCTTGTCAAGATACGTTATAGTCAATCGGCAACATCATCAAACTCCCCTAGCGATGGTCGGGCGAACCTCAAAGACGACGAAAGGCACCTACGGAGGGGAATTATTCAGTGACGCGGGTCAAGGAGGAGCCTGGCAGGTCGTTTGAGATCCCCAATCTTGAAGCAGGTAGATGGAATTAAGCTTCTTTGACCACCTCACCTGTACCCTACCACCAGCGCTTTAAAAAATACCATTCCAACTTTGTGTCCTCGGCTGCCTCCCACCAAAATCTCTCCAGTGGTTCTATGGCATTAGCACTGCAGCACATTCCGCTAAGATGGTACGAGGTGGGCTGACAGCCGATAAATAGGGGTCAATCGTGCATGCCTTCTCTTTATCCTATGGGGGACGGAGTAAGCTCCAAAAAATCCCGGCTGTTAACCGCATAGAATACGAAGTAGTCTCTTGGCCGCTGAATCCAATTTCCCTCCAAGGAAAGCCTCCACAGCCAAATCCACATAAAATCGATTCACGCAATGCCTCATGAACCAGCAAGACCTTCCTGCTATCAATCAATTTAACAAGTCTTTCAACGGCTTGATCATTGTTTGAGCAACCTTCGAAGGCCATTGGGCGAGCTGCAGCGTAAGGAGAAAGACGCCCACCACGACTAAGGGGCTGCGACAAGTTTTACGTACTCGTAGCGATTTGTATTCATACTCGTACTCCGCAGTCTCGAATTGTTGGGAGCCGCTAATAGCGCGGCATTCTTATTGGCTACGATCCCTGCAATTATCCCCTTTGTTGCTCCTGTCAAACGATAGACCCTCTTTCTTCGGAAGTGCAGAGTATACCCGAAATAAAATCGAAGCTGCCTGGGTGGCAGTTCAAGCCAACCATTCTTCTTCCTGGGAGGGCGAGGTCGACCTCGCCCTCCTCTGTCTCGGGATTAGATCATCAATGACTGTACGCCGCTCGGGATGCATCACTTATGGCCATCGTATCTGTACCCCTCGCCCTCGGTTCAGTAACCATGCCGGACTACCGCGGCAGAAGACGTTACCCTAGCTTCTCGACGGCCGGGTTCCCACCATCGGCCGCCCATACGAGTACAGTCGAGGCCGCAAAGCAACGTCCCGGAGTTAGAGTAAGTGCTCCCCCCCAGCCGGCATTATACTCGTACAGGACGTACGAAGTACGGAGTAGCCACAAAGGGGAATTGGCCGCTCAGCGGCAGCACTTGTCGTGGACGTGGCTGAATCCAATGTGGGACTCGTCGTCTTTCTTTGCAAAAAGGTTCGTGACTTGTGACAGGGGATCCTTGTCAAGGTGGACTTTTACGGAGGACCTAGTGTTCTTAACCCCGCTTGAGCAGCCATCAGGGTTATGCTCGTACCCACCTCGAGAAGTACAAGTAAACCGTAGGTTGGCACTCTCTCCCACAAACGAGGTCGTGGTCCGTTCACAACCAAGTTCCAGCGCCGACAAACGTCGACCTCACAACTACCCATTGGCAAAGCCGCCTTGGCCACAACGAAGACCTGCTAACAAGACCACTTTGCTCGTACAGGTGTCGAGGGACCAGTCGAGCACATACGAGCTCTACCACCATCATCGCTGCTGTAGCTTCAATCTTGAACCCTCCAAGGACCACAGAAGAGGCGGGCTCACGGCCCTCCTCCAACACCAGCCACAACTCGGTACTATGTTGAGAGTGACCGGTCAAGCTTCACGGCGTCGATAGAGGACCTTTAAGGGCGATTTACCGACGGGGCTCATTTTTTCTTGTTGACTACGGATTATACGTCGCGTAACGTGTAGCGTTACTAACTGAAGCCTCCACAGCCAAATCAAGAATTTTCAAGCAAGCGACATATCTACGCCTCTTTCGCTGCACAATCATACCAATTGCAAGAAGAGCACCAAGTGCCTTGCTTGTCAAGGCCACAAATCTGGGCAGCCCCGGTCACAGAGCAGCTGACGTATCGCAAATAGCGCGGCTTACTCGTCTTGGTTACCAGCCCTGCGACTGCTTCCTCTGGACTGACTCGTAAAGGGTTAGGGACCAGGTAGTCATCTGGGCCCCGTGTATGGTGTAGCTCTCCAGTCTTGGTACCTTTATCCCTACTCGTAGTCTAGGCTATAGCCAATGTATCTGGCTAGTTCTAATACATGACGGGGATCTAGGTAGTCACAATGTGTCAGTCTTTAATTGCCATGCGTGTGCCGGGCCGAATGAGCCGGATGATAGCGACGTGGCCGTCATCAACCCTTGTTGAAATCCAGCGTCGGCAGCTGAAGATGAGCCCCGGTACCCAGCTGGTGAGCTCTGCCGCATTGCCGTAGTGCCCATCCTGTGGTGGCGTGGAGCGAGCATTAATGGCGGATGGACAATAATAAAACTGAAACGCAAATGGCTCTGACCTGTAGAACGAAGCATCAAACCCAACCTGCTCCCGGCATAGTCGAACATCATGGACGACTCCCGTGTGGACGAAGCCATTGCGTCAGGCAAGGTCCCAGCGGGCATCACCGCTGCGTTCCTCAAGGAGAGTCGCGACAAGGCGTCCATTGCGGGCATCATTTTCGTCACGTCCCTGACGCTCTTGATCGTCGTAAGCAGGTTGATATCGCGAGCCTTTGTAGTCCGGCGCTTCGGTTTTGACGATGGATTAGCGCTCGTGTCACTGGTAAGTGTCCTTGGCCAACCTCCATCTCGCCGCGTCAAGACTCGTACTGACATAGCCTGTTATTGAAAAGATATGCCTCGTCGCCTTTGTCGGCCTGTGCATCGAACTCATCCTCCTGGGCTCCGGCCGACACTTCGACTACATCCAATATGTTTTGGACGTGCCAACGGTCCTGAAGACAGAAATACTCGACTTCGCCGCGCACATCATCTACACCACGACGCTGCTACTCTGCCGCATCTCCGGCCTGGCCTTTTACCATCGCATCTGCAGCAAGCACAAGGGGTTCCGCATCGCTATCAAGGCCGTGTTTGGCATCTTAATCGCGGCCTACCTTCCCCAGCTCTTCCTCCTCATCTTCCACTGCCAGCCCTTGACGGGCTATTGGCCGTACGGATGGGAACCCGGCATGGACATTTATACGTGCCTGGCCTGGGGATTGGTTTACAGCGTGAACAGCTCCGTGTCGTTGGTCTGCGACATGTTTCTCTTTGGCGTTCCAGTTGCCATGTTGAGGATGTCGCGGATGCCCCGGAAACGCAAGGTCCAGTTGGGATGCATTCTATTGCCGGGTACTGCGTGAGTAGCCGTCTTGGGCCTTTTGGTCTTGTGCTTCTTAAACTAGCTCGCTGCTGACTTCAGTACAGCGTCATTGGCATTTCGATTGCTCGCCTCGTGTTGGTCATCCTGGGCCAGTGGCAGACGGACATGTCGTGGAGTTACGACCCAATGCTTGTAGTAGAGGTTTCTGAGATTGGCGCAACACTAATTGCCCTATCAGTCCCGGGCTTCAAGCCCTTGGTGGATTGGTGCATCTCGCGAACGGATCCGGGCGTACAGTCGGGCGGATCATACCAGAAGAATGGGAGCGGCCAGCGATCCAAGGGCACGGCGCTGAACAGCTTGAAGATGCGCTCGCGGCACAGCATGCTCGCGGGCAGCGAGACTGCCGCTTATTACGACACGGAGATTAGGGCAGGCTCGCAGCACGAAAACAGCAGCCAAGAGGGGATCTGCGTGAGCGTGGCTTTTGAAGTCCGGGAAGGGCATCTCGAGCCGGGGCGAGGTGCGGCAAGACCACGGCAACTGTAAAACCACGACGCCAGCTAGACGGTAGATTCACGATCAACGTGAAGAAGCCGAAGATAACACCCCATCGCGACCTGTGCCTGAACTTGTCTTCCCGCTGCCATGCGCGCCCGCGCATGGTGCCGTGGAGCCGTTGGTGGCGCCACTTGTTGGCGTCTTCTTCGGCGGGAGGGGCGGCGGCGCAGCCAATGCGGCATGGGCCGCAGCAGCGGGGTGAAACCATCGCTTTATTACTTCCTCCGTCGCCTGTGGTCGATGGTTACGGTCGCTGGCTACGCGCTGCTCTCGAGTCTCACCGTCCAACCGCCATGCGATCCGTCTTCGCGTGGCTGGCCCTGCTCGTGGTAGGCGCCAGAGCTGCTGGCGAGGGCATCTTTGAGTTCACGCCGCCGTTGATTCCCCTCGAGGAGAATGCGGACTCGGCGGACCTGTTCCCCGTGGGAGACTGTTTCGGGTTCAAGCTGGAGGAGGCCACGATCGACGAGATGCAAGGGGCGATGCGGGACGGCAGGCTCACCAGCGTCAACCTTGTTGCGTGCTACATGCGGAGGACCTTTCAGACTCAGCAGTACCTCAAGTGAGTCCATGGCCGAGGCACGGCCCTGAGCGGCAACGGTTCGAATCACCTGGGGCTAACCACTAGGAAACAAATAGCTCCGTCATGCAGATCAACCCCGACGCGCTCGCCATCGCCTCACAGCTAGACGCGGAGCGCAAGGCCGGCAAGGTCCGCGGCCCGCTCCACGGCATTCCCTTCACCGTCAAGGACAACATCGGCACCAAGGACAACCTGGAGACGACCGCCGGCAGTTGGGCCCTGCTCGGCAGCAGAGTACCTCGGGATGCACACGTCGTAGCCAGGCTCCGTCAGGCCGGCGCCGTGCTCTTCGGCAAGGCGACCCTCAGCGAGTGGGCGGACATGCGGAGCAACAACTACTCGGAGGGATATTCTGGTCGTGGCGGCCAGTGTCGAAGTGCCTACAACCTGACCGTGAACCCTGGTGGCAGCAGCTCTGGAAGTGGTGTCGGTGTTGGCGCCAACGCCATTGCCTTTTCCTTAGGCACGGAAACAGACGGCAGCGGTAAGTTATTCGCTGGAAATTTGGTAGCTGGCTACAGAATCGCCCAACGTTTTTCTGACAAACTTGCAGTAATCAACCCGGCCATGCGAAACTCCATCGTCGGCTTCAAGCCCACGGTTGGCCTCACGAGCAGGGGCGGTGTCATTCCAGAGTCAGAGCACCAGGACTCTGTCGGCACTTTTGGCCGCACTGTCCGTGACGCCGTGTACGCCTTAGATGCTATTTGGGGCGTCGACTCCCATGACAACTACACCCTAGCTCAAAGGGGACAGACACCCAAGGATGGATACGCCCAGTTCCTGTCTAACAAGGATGCCCTCAAGAATGCCACTTTCGGCATCCCCTGGAAGAGCTTCTGGGTTTACGCCGATGCCAAGCAGCAGATGGCTCTAGGGGAGCTGGTCAAACTCATCCAGTCCGCCGGCGCCACTATCATCAACGGGACTGAGATTACAAACTACGAAACGATCGTGAGCCCCTCGGGTTGGAACTGGGACTACGGCACCTCGCGCGGATTCCCCAACGAGTCCGAGTACACCTATGTCAAGGTGGACTTTTATAACAACATCAATAAGTATCTTTCCCAGCTTAAGAACACCAAGATCCGTACCTTGGACGACATTGTGACGTACAACAAGCATTACTCCGGCAGCGAAGGTGGCTACCCTTTCCCCAACGGCCACCCAGCTTTCTTCTCGGGGCAGGACGGCTTCCTCGCGTCCCAAGAAACCAAAGGCGTCCAGGACCAGACCTACTTCCAGGCGCTTGGGTTCTGTCAGAGCTCGACTCGCAACGGCATCAACAACGCACTGAACTATCGGGGAAAGAATCTGAACGGTCTGCTCGTCCCGGTCGATCCCGGCCAGAGTTACCAGATTGCTGCGCAAGCCGGCTATCCCCTGGTCACGATCCCAGCCGGCATCCACCGCGACTCTGGAATGGGGATCGGGCTTGGGATCATGCAAAGGGCGTGGGCAGAGGCCGAGTTGGTTCGGTGGGCAAGCGCGATCGAGGACCTGCAGCGCACGTCGGGCACGCCTTACAAGAGGACATTGCCAACCTGGCGCGGGTACCTGGAGAGGAATCTCCCCGTGCCGCTGTAATTAAGCGACGCTGGTGGCGGGGACGGTGTTGACTTGGATAACAAGAGGCGCTATGAGGACTCAAAAGCATAAAAGCCAATAGGTTCGCCTTATCTTACACCCATACATAGACTTGTACTGCGTGGACTGTTGTGGAAGTGTCAAGAAAGGAAACATGCCCGTTTAGGAAGAGCCCTTGTTAGTCTTCTTCAACCACGGCAGACGGAAACCAGAAAAGTAACCGGTCCCCCTCTTAACCCTGAAAGCATAATAGAGAAGGACGGTGACGCAGATGTTGAACACGATATATACCCAAACCAGCCCAAAGTTCCGCCATCTTTCAGACCAGAATATGCCCGAGGTTGCCAACAGTTGGTCGGCATTAGTGACGGGGCAGTAGCGGCACTGCTCCATTGCATCTGGGTTTTGTAGCTGTCCGGGTGCCATCTGAAGTAGCGCTGCCAGGTATTCTCCGCACGACATCCCGGGAGGAGGGTTGAAGATGGATGTTTCCGTGGCCGAGCAGGATATTGGTCGACCGTGAAGTTCTGTCCCGACAATTCCCCCGATCCAGTAAGTGAAAACCGAGACTCTGTACATGAAAATCCAGAATCCAGGCAGGGCAGTCGCGGTTTGAAGGACTCCACTGAAAATAATCGACATGATTGTCAAGACCGTGACAATACTCGAGGCCGTGAGCGCGTCCGGCATGGCCACTACCGTCATTTGAGCAAAGGTGCTGGCGAATAGGAAAAGCTGTAGGACGAATAGTAAAACGAGTCCTTGCCTGTCGGAGCTTTGCACTCCGACGACGGGATAGTAAAAACAAGCATAGATGAGGACACCGGTGACAATCTGGTAGGGGACTTCGACGAGGATGTTGGCTACGATGAAGGCCCCCCACGAGTAGGCCTTGCTGGGCCGTTCGCGAACCTCGTAGAGCGACCGCTGAGTCAGAAAGAGAGGTTGAATCTGATGCGAACAGTTAAGTCAGATCCTCGAAAGCTTGCGCGAGAGAGCTTTACCTGCTGCACCACAGTTGAGAAAATAGTTGTCACCATGAACACAGAAAAGATGACGATTTGCGTCCCTGCCTCCGTGTCGTTGGCATCAAAGAAGCTGAAGCCGATGAAGAGGCCTTGTTTGTGGAGAGTTAGCAGGCGATCTTCCCAGGGCTTCGACAACTAACCTGCAAAAGTGGCAAGCATCCACTTAGCAAAGATGTAACTTGGCATTCTCCAATACTGCTGAAAGACCCGGCGCATGACGACCTGAATCTGTGCCGTGAACGGCATCGCAAACTCCGAGTCCTCGCGACTTATCTCTCCGTCATGGGCTGCAAGTTCCTGCGTATGCTGTTTCTCGCTGTGGATTCTCTTAATTTCGGCCTGTGCAGCCCGGGACTCGCTGCTTCCATCCCAGACAGTGTGCCAGGCCTCCCCCTTCTGGTTCGAGCCGTGATTGACGACTTCGAGCATGTACTCGGCGGGGTTCTCGTCGTCGGAGCACTTTCGGGCCCCGTTCGACTCGAAGTATTCGAGCAAGGTGCGGGAGTCTTCGCCAATGTCGCCAAAGTAGACGGTCCGGCCCCCTTTGGCCAGGAACAGCAATCGATCAAATGCCTGGAAGAGAATGGCACTCGGCTGGTGAACAGTGCACAGAATGGCCTGGCCCGAGTCGGCAAGCTTGCGAAGAAAGGCGCAGATAGCCCATGAGCTCTGGGAATCAAGGCCGCTGGTAGGCTCATCGAGAAAGAGGAGAAGCTTGGGCTTCGCAGCCAGCTCAACACCAATTGTGAGCAACTTGCGTTGCTCTACGTTTAGGCCCTCCCCAGGAATGCCGACGACTGCGTTTGCGAAGTCTTCCATGTTGAGCATCTTGATGACTTCTTCCACGAATTCGTACTTTTCCTGCTTGCTGACGGACCTGGGTTGTCGAAGCATGGCGCTGAAGCGCAAGCTCTCGCGAACAGTAGAGGTCTCCAAATGCAGGTCTACAGTTCAGTTAATCATCACGGTCGCAGTAGAATTGGATTCAAACTGAACAATAATGATTCGGCTTACCCTGCTGCTGGACATAGCCCGTCTTGCGCTGGAAGCTGGGGTCCAGCGGCTTGCCATTGACAAACATATCGCCCGTGATAACGCCCATCGTGGTTCGCTGAGCGAGGGCATCGAGAAGTGTCGTCTTGCCAGCGCCGCTGACACCCATCAACGCCGTGAGCGTTCCGGGTTTCACCCAGCCAGACACACGATCCAGAAGCCTGCGCGGCTCTCCCTTGACCTCGATGTCATAAACAACCTCTCGCCAGGTGAAAATGTCCGTTTGTGGTTCGAGACCTTTGACGTCTGCCACGTCGCCCTCTGTTGGCCTTTGCCTGTCGTCTTTTGCGCCGGCTCCGCCCTCCTGTACCACCCTCCGGTTGCCCTGTTGCAGATACTGTGGAACGTGTCCCCGCTGGAAGACAAGAGCCTCTGCCCTGGAGGTGGTAGACGAGTTGAGCTCTGTGACGGCGAAATAAATGATCATGAACCCGATGAGAAAAGCCCATAGAATTCCAAAGTTTCTCCAAACGTGCGAGTAGTAGTACTCGTAGTTGGCAGCAATGAAGGCGTCTCCGCTCACGGTGTACTGTCCCGCAACGGCGCCCGCCACGGAACAAATCCATGAGTCTCCGACCGGCGGTGAATACGGCGGGACAATATTTGAGCACGTGAACTGGCGATCGTGGAATTCGTTGGCGACCAATATCTCGAAAGCGTAGAATATGGGATTGAGCCAGCGGATCCACGAGAACCAGGGGTGCATATCTGGCACGCGAATCACAAAACCAGTATAGATGACCAAAGCCAGCACAAGCACCCCGCTTAGAGCCATTGCCTGGGAGACTGTTCTTGTCGCGGCAGCCATCGTTCTGAAAACGGCACTCATGACAAAGATGGACATGTAAGTGATCATGAAATAAATGAAGAACTGGGAAGGTTCTCTGCGAAGTCCAGACAAGAAGTAGAGCACGAGGTTGAAAACGGTCGCGGTGACGAACTTCAGAGGAATGTCCGCAACAATTCCGGCCGCAGCTTCCGTGGCGGGGTGGTAAAAGGCGTACGAGGCATGCTTTTCGACGATTGGACGTTGCTCATACAGGTTGGTGATCTCCGAAATAGCTGTCAAGGCGTTGAGCAGCACAGCCATGAAGAGCACGGAACCCTTGGCGTAGAAGCCGATAGTAGCATCTGGAGTACCGAAGAAGATGCTACCGATGATCAAAGCCATGACTAATTGAGACAAGGTTTGCGTGAGCGTGGCAGAAATGTCGTTCCAAATGCGCTTATAGGCACGATTGGTGTTGAGCTTGACCTGCATCCAGATGGAGATGAGGTACGGCGACCCAGGGCGCACATGCTTCGCCTGCCTGTAGTTCTTTTGCTCCCGGAATTGGGCGACGATTTCTTGTTGCTGTTCTCCGAGGTAGACTTGCTCGTGGTTATCGATTTCGTCCTTCAAGGCTTGCCACTCGGGTGACTGCCGCCAGCACCTCTCAAACTCTTCTGGGGTCCGGGGAACCTTGTTCTCCATTGCTTCGCGAGCCTGTCGCTCCTGCGGGTTCGTCACAGAAGTCAGGAAATCACCCGTCGTCTGGCGCGCGGGGCAATGCCATCCTTGCTTCTCAAAGAAGCGCCTGGCTTGATTGGCGGGCCCAAAGTAGATCTGACGACCCTCGTACAGGACTGTGGCCTTGTCGAAGAGATCGTAAATAACTTGACTGGCTTGGTATATGGCAACGGCGTTTGCCTGCGAGCCGAGGTCACTCGCCATGCGCAGGGATTGGACGAACTTGAACGCCGTTGCAGAGTCCAGGCCACGAGTGCTGCGATTGTGTCGGTATTTACCTTGACCGTTGACATGACATGACAAAGAAAAGATGGCATACCTGTTATCCCACGCGGAGAACGGCGAGCCCGCCAAAACCATCTCGGCAATGCTGACTCGCTTTCGCTCGCCGCCGGATACGCCGCGCACAAAGTCATTGCCGACCTTGGTGTTGTAAGTGTGGCTCAGCCCAAATGCAGCCATGACGACCTGCGCGATATAGCGACAGAACTCGACCCGGGACATGCCCTGGATACGGTGGGACGGCGTACGAGCTGAAGCAGCAAACTCCAGAGTCTGGCCAACGGTCAAGTGCGGGAAGTGTTTGTCAACCTGAGGGGGTTAGTTGCGTTTTCATTAACTTGGTGGGGTTCGGCACAATGCGATACCTCTTGGTTATAGACAGTTTCGCCTTTAAACTCCCGCTGCATTTGCTTCTGCGGGATGCCATTGTAGTGAATGCTCGACTCCTCGCCGAGCTTCAGGCCCTCCAGCTCTCCACATAGCGTTTTGAGAAGCGTGCTGCAGCCGGATCCCGGGCGACCCAGGACAACCAGGAGCTCCCCTTCCTTGATAAGTCCCTGGAAGTCGTGCAATATGTGCTTTGGCTCCTTCTTGCCGAAGCTGAAGAATTCGCCCAATCGCAGCAGAGCCATCAAGATTGAGCCGACGGTCTGCTGCAGCTGCAGTGCAGAGCCAGAGCCGAACACATCGAGATTCCTAAAGGCGATCCCAGTACGCCTGGCTGTGAGACCCTGCTCCTGGAGCTGCTCGACAAAGCGATGGAGCCACTTGAAAAGGTCGAAGTTGCTATGTTCCGGGTCAAAAACGGAGTCATACTCTTCAGTCGCACCGAGCGTGTTGCTCGGGAGAGGTTGTACGGCCACGCTAGATCGTCTTCGGGAGAGTGCCGTTGCAATTCGCACGAGTTCCGTTCTATCGTCGTGCCCAATCATGGTCCCGGTTTCATGGCGACGAAGTGGTTGCTCAGAAAAGTCGGAGTCGGTGACGCCATTGTCGGATTGGTTGGTCACGGGAGAGCCGTCCTCCTCCGGAACTTCCACGGAAGTAACTGCTTTGCTTCTCATAAGTCCATGCTGGCCGTCGGGGGTGCCAGCGGCTGTCTCGCCGTGGCCCGGTGTCTGGTTCCCAGGGCTGGACATTGTTGTTCGCGGGTGTCGAGACGCTCGCCCAGGGAGTGTGTCGGGCACATACCTGGGAGCTTGCTTGGGGCATTGGGGAGCTTAATATTTCTCCATACTACTTGGTGCCGGATAGCCCGCTGTCATTTTCGACGTGGACGGACCTTGTCAAGCCCGACGGCCCGCTTAGCTGATGGATGGGTCGCGGCGGCCGGATCGGAGTGTCCGGAAACGTCACATCTCTTGGTAAAGGGACTAATGTCGGCAGTTTACCAGCATGGTGGCGTTCGCCGTTTGCACTGACGTCTTGGGCGCCCCCATTCCACACGTCAAACATGGCGCTAACGAAACTTTATTCATTGGCACACTCATTATGGGATAAAGGGAATATGGATTTCCTAGGTATCCCTTGTCGTCGTGTTGCACGACGGCGTTACGTTTATAGTGGTCCACTACTCCGTACAGGACTCCGTATACGAAGTAGGACGATATAATGCTTCGTAGCCACTCGAGGCCATTGGCCCCTGCTAATTGACTTTCCGATGCGGCCAATGAACAGCCAGCGCTACTGGGCTCCGTGTGCTCTTATTGACCAGCCAGGATTGGTGGCTGGGGATCCGTCTAGTGAAGACGTGGAGGAGCACGAGGACGACGCGGCTTATTTTCACAAATTGGGCCTCTTGGCCGTCTTCATCAACCGACATACGAAGCACATAGCCAGTACCTCACCATCGTCAGGATGAACCACCTCGCCCACGTCTCCCTCGTCGTCCGCGGCTACGACGAAGCCCTCGCCTTCTACGTCGGCAAGCTGGGCTTCACCCTCGTCGAGGACACGCCCATCCCGGGGAACAAGCGCTGGGTAACCATCCGCCCGGCCGGCGCCCCTCCGGGCGCGACGACCATCCAACTGGCCGAGGCGTCGACGCCCGAGCAGCGCGCTGCCGTGGGCAACCAAGCGGGCGGCAGGGTATTTCTATTCCTCGACACGGACGACTTCAAGCGCGACCATGCGCGGTTTACGCAGGCGGGGGTGGAATGGGTCACAGAACCGGTTGTGCAGAGCTACGGGACGGTCGCTGTATTCAAGGACATATATGGCAACCAGTGGGATCTGATTGAGCGGACAAAGGCCTAGAACGGCAGTTGAGTGACATGGTGCTGGGAGCTTGCGGCGAATCCTTTCAAGTGTAGCCAGTCTAAGCCGGTTGAATAAGGAGAAATCATAGACCAAGCACTGCCCAGCAACTCTAGAGGTTGATTCTGTTCACCTCAGCGGGAACAGGACAGCAGCCCAGCCTCTTGCTGCCCACGTGGCTGGTACTGTAAAACACGCACAATCCAGTTTCAGCTCTCGCGTCGTTTCTCGTTCTTGTTTTTCCTCGTCTCCACACCCCCGGGCAATCATGGCCCTCAGGCGTCTTCATATCAAGGGCTTTACTACTCTCCTTAAGTTTCAAGCAACTACGAAGCACCTTATTAACTCATGAATGCACACAGACTCACGGTCTAGGGGGACGATGGTTTAAGCCTGCTCTTCTAGTATACGAGGTTGATTGGTGGCCCTACTACAGTCAGATATCGCGGATATTGCCTTTCCGGATAAGAAGTTTGATAGAGGGAAACGCGCGGTCCGAAAGAGCACTGCAAACGCGATGCGCGGAATTGCACTCAAGTCTCTCGGGCGTCGATTGATCACTCAGAAAGGGATTTTCACTCACTAAGACCATCTGATCACAGGGCTAGGTAGCTTTTATAGCAGTCCGAAGCTTCGTGACGAGCGTGGCTATCTACTTTATGTTCACTCACTAGCTGACCGTATAGTCTTACTCACTTTCACTTATTAGTCGATGCAATTCGGGGAGGCAAGGGCCCGTAGGCATATTGATTCTTGAAAAGCGTGCCTCCTTCAATCTAGAGAGCGTCCTTCATATATATATAAGAGCTTTTGTCGGACCCTAGGACTACCCCTATCGTAACCCTAAGTAGCGTCGCGTGGGTATTAATACCTCGCAGTGCCTCGTTTTATTTTTCCCCCTTCCTCTTCCAAGCAACGATCCTCTCTGTCTACGTTGTGGAAGTTATGTCCTCTTGCCCGCGTTCCGTCTCCTCGTCCGCAACCACGCTGAACTCCCATGATCTATTTACGGATCTTTCGTTTTGCCCTCGCTTACCCCGGCTATTTGTTATCGCATCGCTCGCCCTTCGATGACGTTACGTTTATTGTTCGCTCAATGGCTTCTATTATGAGTGCCGTCCCTTCTGAGGCTGGCGAGGAGAATGGTTCCCCGGGCGAGGACAACAGCAGCGCCGACGTTGCGCGCTGAAGCAAATAGCACCCGCGGCCGAGTTGCAACTTCACGTTACGGCCTCGCCAGTTGTAGTACATAAGGTTTCGGATAGCCATCGAGGACTACGAGAAGTAAAATGTCGCTCAAATGTATTCGGGCAGATTATATCTTCGACTAGGTGCTGTCGAAGCGGTACGCGCAGTGCATCTCCTGCGCCCGTACTCACCCGTTGGCAAGTACCTATAGTTTCTGTCCTTAAATAAAAGCGATAATATCACCCATTTAATGTTTGATGCCCGTTTCGGTACAACCAACGGCCGGCTATCCTACAACTTGGCAAAAATTCCCTTGCACACGCCCTTGCCCAGCTGCACCAGAGTGCTCTTCGTCCGCATGTACGCCTGTATGCCCTCCTGCCCGTTCTCCAGACCAATTCCGCTCATATTCCACCCACCGACGGGCATCTCGGCCGGCGACTCGCCCCAGGTATTGATCCAGGTGATGCCTGCGTGAAGTTGTCGGATCACGTCCTGCGCAAGGCCGATGTCCGAGGACACGACGCCGGCAGCGAGGCCCATGGGCGTGTCGTTGGCCCGTCGAACCAGCTCGGGCATCCACTCCTCCTGCTTCTTGCCCTTTGCGCTGTATGGCAGGATGCACATTACCGGGCCAAATATCTCCTCGCGGGCCACGCGCATGTCGTCGGTGCAGTTGGTGAAGATGACGGGAGGCACCCAGAAGCCATGCCGGGTCGGCCACGTCTTTTGGGCGTCGCATGCGCCGTCGTACAGGACCTTGGCCCCATCGACGTCCCGGCCGTGCTTGATGTACATGTTAACCTTGTCGCGATGGGCGGCGCTGACCACGGGGCCAAAGTTTGTCTTTCCGTCCCGCGGCAAGCCCATGCGGATGCCCTCGCGGCAGCGCTGGACGAGAGCCTCCTCCACGCGGGCCAGCAGCGTGTCCGGGACGAAGACGCGAGTGCCGTTCGTGCAGACCTGCCCCGTGGAGAAGAAGTTTGCGGCCATGGCTACGTCGGCGGCCTCGTCGACGTGGGCATCCGGGAGCACCAGGCACGGGCTCTTGCCACCGAGCTCCATGGTGATGCCCTTCATACCCCGGGCGGCCTGGCTCGCCACCTCGCTGCCCGTGCTGACCTGGCCAGTGAAGCTGACCTTGGCGATGCCCTCGTGGGCGACCAATGGGGCTCCCACGCCGGGGCCGTCGCCGTAGACGACGTTAAAGACGCCCGGCGGCAGGCCGGCCTCGACGTAGATCTGGGCCAGTGTGTTTGCGTGCAGCGGCGTCACCTCGCTGGGCTTGTACACCATGCAGTTGCCTGCGGCGAGGCACGGAGCCGACTTCCAGAGCGCGATCTGGATCGGGTAGTTCCAGGCGCCGATGCCGGCGCAGACGCCGAGGGGCTCGTGGGTGGTGAGGACGAAGGCATCGGGGCGCAGACGGATGTGCTGGCCGGGCAGGCTGCCGGCGATGAAGTGGGCGTAGTACTCGAGCACGTCGGCGCCCGTCACGACGTCGACGACGGACGTCTCGGACCAGGCCTTGCCCGTGTCGAGCGTCTCCGTGAGAGCGAGCTCGTCGTTGCGCCGCCGCAGGATGGCCGCAGCCCTAAGGAGGATAGCCGCGCGGCGGGGGGGCGGCATCTGGGACCAGGAGGGGAAGGCTGCATGGGCAGAGGCGACGGCGGCGTCGAGCTGGGAGGGCGTGGTGGTGTAGATGGTGGCGAGCGGCTTTGCGGTGGTTGGGTCGATGGATGTGAAGGTGGATGAGGATGAGGAGGAGGATTGGGGCTGGGGATTGCCCGAGTAGAACGTGTGGATTTCTGATGAGAAGGCCATGATGGCAGCGTCTCGCTGAGAGCAGAGGAAATGGACGAAAGAGAGAGACAATATCTACTCCGTGGTCCGTGTGTCCTCGGCCGGTGGCAGATGGCGGGAGAGGCAGTGAGTTCAATTAGGCGGTGGCTGAGGCAGTGGCCAACGGGGCTGATGAAGCTAGAGAAAGTCGCCGATCGAGGTCTCTTAGCTGCGACTTATACGCAGTGATTCAATCACGTACTTCGTACGTGAGAGGCACTGGAGCTCTAGTCTTGAGTAGATTCATCCCCGATGCAGCTCAACGACGGGCGGGGCACGACGACGTCAGCGGCGCGGCACAGGGATGATGAGCTTTATTACCAAGTACGGGTACCAAGTACGGGTACGAAGTACAGTGCTTGGATCTCTGTCGGTATCGTTCAGATGCTGCTGCTTCATCGGCGGTTGGTTAGAGTTGCATTGGACAGCGCATAGGTTACCGAGCCTGCAGGCCGAGATACACGACAGGCCCTCGTGCTTGAGCCGTATTGGCACGTGGTTAATATTGCGCAATAGCGTCTCGGGTGCTGGGTCTCGGGTGCTGGGCGTGTTTCGCGGCCTGCGTTGCAGGTTGCGAGACAACAACATCCCGCTCGACTTCACCAACACATCTACGAGTCCAGTCACGAGCGCTTGATCCTTGACCAGGCGTCCCACCACCGCGTTCTGCAGAGCAAGACACGAGAGACGAAAGCAGGCAAAGCGAGGCTTCTCGTCACTGGCCAACCCCCCTGGGGCCCATGCCCACGGTGGCACAAGCCGCAAGCGTCAATTCCCTACGATCCACCCATCCGTCAAGTCACAAGAGTCTGGCTGACCAGCCCCCGGGTTTGTAGTGTGTTCGACTTCTCACTGGCCGAAAGGTGGGCAAACTCGTTTCATTGCGCCTCGCCGCTCGGCTGGTTGCGCCATGCCAGGGGGGCTCCTCGTTGTCTGATTGTGAGCTCTCACTCCTGCCACCGGCCAAAAAGCCACCGCTTATCTTGTCTTTCCTCTACCCTCATCTTTTCTCCCGTTCCAATTGCTTTCCACTCGCATCTGTGAGCGGCGGTCCTGCTACATACAACCACAATTTCAAGACAGGTCAACCGGCCATCGTCTTTGCTCCTGTAGCCGTGACACTCAACACGGGTCCGAAGCCATCACCGTAGGTGAATTGGCCGTCTCGGCATCGATCCCGGCCCTGTCCCGCCGTTGCCGGTCTTGACCCGTGTCTCGTGCCGAGTATAACGGCATATATAAGCGACAGGCTCACACGTCGCTCGACCGCTCAATCGCTCGACGGCCTACCTCGGTCGACGGCTTACATCGCCCGGCATGACGACGCAGACGCTCCCGCCCGACGCCAGCTCCGCCTTCGACTACGTTGTCGTGGGCGGCGGCACCGCCGGCTGCGTCCTGGCCTCGCGGCTGTCCGGCTACCTCCCCGAGCGCCGCGTGCTGCTCGTCGAGGCCGGCCCGTCCGACTTCAACCTCAACAACGTCCTCGACCTGCGCCAGTGGCTCTCGCTGCTCGGCGGCGAGCTCGACTACGACTACGGCACCACCGAGCAGCCCATGGGTAACAGCCACATCCGCCACTCGCGGGCCAAGGTCCTCGGCGGCTGCTCCTCGCACAACACGCTCATCTCCTTCCGCCCCTTCCGCCACGACATGGACCGCTGGGTCGCGCAAGGCTGCGAGGGCTGGGGCTTCGACACCGTCGTGCGCCTAGTAGACGGCCTGCGCAACACCGTCCAGCCTGTCCACGCCCGCCACCGCAACCAGCTGTGCAAGGACTGGGTCGAGTCGTGCTCGACAGCCCTCGGCATACCCGTCATCCAGGACTTCAACGAGGAGATCCGCTCCAAGGGCCAGCTGACTGAGGGCGCCGGCTTCTTCTCCGTATCGTACAACCCGGATGACGGTCGCCGCAGCAGCGCCTCCGTTGCTTACATCCACCCCATCCTGAGTGGTGTCGAGAGACGGCCCAACCTGACGGTCCTGACCCAGGCGCACGTCTCCAAGATCCTCGTCGACAACGACGTCGCCTCCGGCATTGACCTTGCGCTCGCTTCGGGCCAGAAGCTGACCCTCCGCGCCCGCAAGGAGACGATCCTCTGCGCCGGCGCCATCGACACCCCGCGGCTCATGTTGCACTCGGGCCTGGGCCCCCGTCGCCAGCTCGAGGACCTGGACATCAGGGTGGTCAAGGACATTCCCGGCGTCGGCGAGAATCTCATGGACCACCCCGAGACCATCATCATGTGGGAGCTCAACAAGCCCGTGCCGCAGGACCAGACCACCATGGACTCGGACGCAGGCGTCTTCCTGCGCCGTGAGCGCACCAACGCGGCCGGCGACGACGGCGACGCCGCGGACATCATGATGCACTGCTACCAGATCCCATTCTGCCTCAACACGCAGCGTCTTGGCTACCCCGTCGTGCGCGACGGCTACGCCTTCTGTATGACGCCCAACATCCCGCGCCCACGGTCTCGCGGTCGCGTCTACCTGACGTCGGCGGACCCGGCCGTCAAGCCGGTGCTCGACTTCCGCTACTTCACCGACCCGGAGGGCTACGACGCGGCGACGCTCGTCTCGGGCATCAAGGCTGCGCGCAAGATTGCCCAGCAGAGCCCCTTCAAGGAGTGGCTCAAGGAGGAGGTCGCCCCGGGGCCTAGGGTGCAGAGCGACGAGGACATTGGCGAGTACGCCCGCCGCGTTGCGCACACCGTCTACCACCCGGCCGGCACGACCAAGATGGGCGACGTGGGCCGCGACGAGTACGCCGTCGTGGACCCAGAGCTCAAGGTCAGGGGCGTGGGCAGGCTGCGCATTGCCGACGCGGGCGTCTTCCCGGAGATGCCGTCCATTAACCCCATGATTACGGTGCTGGCCATCGGCGAGCGCGCGGCCGAGCTGGTTGCCATGGAGGACGGATGGAAGCCGGACGCGAAGACGTCGAGGTTGTAGGTGCGTTTTGGCTCATGATGATGACGTTTGCCAGCTTGTGCCGTCTCCCCTGCCACGGGATTATGACGATGGCATTGATGCATGGATGCGTGACGACGTCTCAACCACGGAAGGGTATGAGCATATCCCGATTGCCAGGACATATGTGACGGTTAGATTCCGAGGGGAGAATACCCACGGACGAGATCGAAATCAGCTGCCGGTGAGCAAATTGGCCTCCCGTGCTGGCACCGCGCAATCTCAATGTGATCGTGACGGTGCCGGTGCGGTAGATGCATGTCTCAGCGCCGGCTCGTGGATTTTACCGTGTTCGTGATGGCTGGACAATGAGCACGCCGCAAACGACAAAACAGCCTGCTCCAAGTTGAGTAAACGAGACTACTGTCAGACGATGGCCTCGGCATGCTGATGAGGGGAAGCACTTGGGACGCCCCGTTGTAGGATCGAGGACCGAAGACATTTGGTGCTTCACGGCTTACGGGTATCAATGACAGCCGTCAGCCACGCCTGCGCTGGACCTGCAGCGACGGACACGCTCGGGGCGGGCCGAGAACTATACCTACTCGTAAATAAACTACCCGTAGGTAAACTATCATCCTCAGCGACAAGGGTCTCATCACCGACAGGGGCGTTGACGATATCAGCATGATGCTTTACATACCCACCGCGCCGCTCACGCACACCAACGTTCTGTACCTCGCTCGCTGGCGCAAGGCCGTTCAGCGCGGCGATCCGGGCTCGGACCTGGCTCCTACGGAAAGGGGGTTGTTGTCGAGGACCCGGACGGCCGGCCTGGCGAAACGGAGGTTGCAGACGTGGGTGGATCTGCTGGCTTACGGGCCATGAGTCTTGCGCCCCCGGGAAACTGCCAGCCCGATGGCGAGTCCCAACTCCGAGGCCGACGTAGTTCGGCTTGCCAACCTCATTCTCTTCCCAGAATGAACAATTGGTGGTCAGTAAAACATGCAGAATATAAGACCTATAGGTCGTGTGCCTGGTGGAGGGACGATTCACCGCATGCCTTTATGCACAATGTGGGAAATTGCTAAACTAGATGTCAAAATGGAAGTCATCAAGGCCCCCAGTATAAAACAATCTCTAAACATCATCACCCTTGTCGCCTTGTCTTCGTAATTGCCTTAATGCTAATTCTTCTACATGTTAAACTCTATGTTTCTTTGTATATAAGATCAAACGCTCGCACCGTCTAAGAAAGACACTATGTCGGCGACCATATTCGCGGCCGACTCGTGAGACATGCGCTCGCGCGGCCCAAATACACCCACCGCCAGCCCTCGGCCTTGTACTGAGGCTTCTATATCCAAGGAGGCCTGCACCTATTGTGTCAGCAAGTTTCGGGACAGTACAATATCCGGGGTCAATGTGTAAGATGGCGGTAACTTACCGGGAAGGCGTCCCTGACTGCGTTTCTCTGCTGCCAAGGCTGGGAAAAGAGTTCTGATGGTTCGTAATTGCTCGCTGGAGCTCCTGCATCCTGCACAGGAGTTAATGCACGCACTCCGGGGCTCGAGCCCTGCTCGTCCGGCAGGCTGAGGAAGTTGACAAATGAGTCCACCTTGACGCCAGTCCATGAGAAGACCTCCCACAGGCCCACATCTGCCCGCCCATCGCTGCTTATGGTGTGGATATCATTTTGAATGTTCTTTCCCGCAGCAGTCAAGCTCTCGTCGTGACCAAGTTCGACCTTGAGGGGAACCAGATTGAGCGTCGGATACACGAGTGCCGGGGAATCGTGTTCTGTAGTTCGATTGGCCAGGTAGATGCCAAAAATGACGGTTGTTCTTGGAGAATTCTCTGTCGTCTGTTTGGCAAGGCATTTCGCATATGCGGCGAGGAAGAGCGATTGCAAGCTTATCCCATGATGCGATGCAACCTTCCGGAGATGGGAAATATCGCGAATGGCCGATTCTTGGAGATATGAGGTGCGAGATTTATCCCCTAGAGACGAGGACACTGAGTGGCTCGTCAGGACGCCGTGTTGCAAGTAATTGACCCAAAATTCTTGCCTGCTCGCCTGAGCATCTTTGAGGGTTGGTCGGATCGAGTGCCTTGCCCACGGCGAGACATCTTGCTCGCTTCCACCAGCATCGTTTTCCAACAAGTCGCACAACCGCGACATGATGGCTGGTAGACTAACACCGTCATACAAGGCGTGGTGAATCCTGAGCCGGAGCATCAACGTCTGGTCGACGTCTTTTGTGATACCCAGATGTACCAGAGGCTGCGAAACGCGACCCGACAGAATTGCTTCCCTCTTGACGATAGCTTGAAGCCACGGTAGCTCATTGGACCCCGTGGCAATGAAGCGTACTCGCAGCATGGGTATCTGAGAGTTGAGAGACTGCCATGCGTCTTGGACTTGGACCAGGTCGACGTCGCCGTCGATCCGATAGCAGAACTCGGGAATAAACACGGAGCCTTCACTGTTCTGCCACGCGGTCAACATGTACACCTGCATCGGCGTCGCAGGAAGCACCACCTCAATGGTGTCCTCTGGCAGGTCGCATTCTTTGAGCTGTGTGTCCACATCGATGTCGGATGGGGGTGTCCAGGCTGGCAGTGTCTGTGATTGCTCTATTACGATTTCGTCTGCCAATCGTGTGTGGCTCTCCATTTCCAGAATACTTGCGGATGTTATGAGCTCTCTCGGTCTGAGGTGAATTGACTTCTTGCGCAGCAGTAGAGACACCTTGATCGCGCTGATGGAGTCCAGGCCGAGGTGGTACAATGTTGACGACGATTTGATGGAACCCACGGGGACATCGGAGACTTGGCTGAGAACTTCTCGTATAGCTATCGCTCTTTCACCCCAATCTTCATCGATTCCATGTCCTTGGGCAGTCGTATCCGTGTCATCAACTGGGGGAGCGTCTTTGATAGCCACAACGGGCATGCCACAGATTGACACGGAGTCGCCATGAAACGACAACACATCCGCAGTCGCGGACTCAAACACGAATCGAAAAACGTGGTCCAGCTTCTTCATCAGGCTTTCCGTCTCTTCATGTGAAAATAACCGTGCTTGACAGGCGATTCGCCAAATCAACTGGTCGCCTGCCGGTTCCGCTTCCACGCAGACGGGGTAGTCAACAGCCGACGATCCATCGATCGAGTGCAGCAGACGGCTGGATGACGACGCCTCCTCTTCGGGGGACTTTTGCAACACAAACAGCGAGTTGAACATCTCCGTTCTAGCAAGCTTAGTTGCCGCCTGTGCTTTGCGGAGGGGGAATCCTTGGAAGTCGCGAATATCCGCCATGGTTTCTTCCATGTATTTCAGGAAGCCGGAGATTGACCCATGCAAGATACAGCGCATAGCGACAGTGTTCATGGTCGGGAACATCAGGTCCTCTGCTCCCTCAAAGTCTCTACCGGACAACACGAGCCCAAAGACGACGTCGAGGGATTGCGTCTGTTCGGCCACGACCATGGCCCAGCATGTGAGGCAGAGAACCTGCAAGCTGACTGCCTTCTTCTTGCAAAAGTCAGTCACCTCAGACAGGGTTCTTCCCGACGCCATTTCCGATCTAGACAGGCCGTCTGATGTGGTTTCTATCGGAAGCTTGTTTCCAGCCAGGATGCTCGGAGAGAGGCCATCGAGGTAGGTGCCCCAAAACGCTTGCGCTTCGTCTGTCTTGGACGCAAGCATCCGCGATACAAACAAGTCGGCAGAAGGCCTCGACTCTTTACCCCCCTCGTACGCCGTCTCCAAGTCCCGGTACATGAGGCTGAGTGACCACCCGTCGTACAGGGCGTGGGCAATTGACAGAACCACAAACCGTCGTTGGTCAAGTTCTGCAAACGTGAGCTGAAGGAGGTTTTTTACGCCCTTTCCCCGGACACCCAGATGGGTCGCGTCTGACATTATCTTCCGCATGTCGGAAAGATCCGACAAAGTCAGGGTCTTGAAGCGTGGCAAGGTGTCCCGGAAAACCACTTGGCAATACGCCATGTCCAAGGATGCATCGTCGACTTCAACGAACCCAGTCCGCAGGATTGGCGACTGCTCGATCACCGTAGTCCAGGCCTCCTCGAGCTTCTCCATGTTGACGCCCTCGGCAAGCTCGAGAATATCGTGGTTAAAGTACCATTCAAAGCCCGACTGCACCATGCCTGCTACCATGGACTCTTGAAGAGCAGTCGGGGGTGATACGGATTCAATGATGTTGGGGTTTATTCCAGCATTCGACGCCTGTAAATGAAGCTTTTGACGAATTTCCTCGAAACGGTTGTCGGTTGTTGGGCTTGGGGCACGAGCTGGATCGGCGCTCTCCATCTCTTGAACTAGCCGCAGTATGGTCTGATGACGCATAATTTGGGATGCGGGTAGCCGAATGCCCCTCCGCCTGAGTCTCGTTGAAAGCTTAATGGCATCTATGCTGTCAAGACCAAGCTCTAGCATTGTTGTGGTCGCATCGACGTCGTCAACAGGAACTTCCGTAAGGGTGGCAACCTCTTGTCTTATGTCGAGGGCCTGTTCCGTCCAAGTGAAACGCTCCGACGTGGTACCCGAATTAGCAGCATCTGTCAATACCATAGTTGCCTCATCGCAAAGGCCACTCATGTAGACTGCCGAAGGGTCCAGGAGTGCCTCCGCTTCTGCGGTTGCGACGGCGTCTTCGATTTGGTCGAGCATGTATTCGAGCAGCGTTGAATCCGCAACTCGGCTCTGCGCAACCAGGGACAGACGAAGCTCGCCTGTGCGCGTTCGCGTAGCCTCAAACGCTAGAGGATAGTCGGGATGACTCGGCATGTCCACGACAGTCCAAGGGACGTCCTCACTGTCCGGACCAGGTTGCTCAAGCTGAAAGGCGAAAAGATTTTCAAAGAGAGGCCGACCCCCGGAGCACCATTTCTGGATGCTCTTTAGTGGCACGTGCTGGAAGGGCAGTATCGTCGTGCTAAACTTGTGGCATTCGCGAATCAGGGATGCCCAAGTATGCCCCTGTAGGGTGTTGTTGAAGAATGGTACAGTATTGAACAATGGGCCGATGGTGTTCTCGACGTTGGAGACGTCGATGGACCTGCCAGCGACAATGACACCGATTGTCAGTCTACTGGTCAGGTGCTTCTGAAGGACAAACGCCCAGACTGCCAACACGACAGGCTGCAGCGTAACGTTCTGCTGAGCGCGTATTTTCTCGAGTCGGTCCAGAGAGACGGTTCGAGTCGACGAGACAGTACCCGTTCCAATTGGGGAGTGCGGGAGCGTCGGTATCGGTGAGAAGGCCCAACCGCGTAGGAATTCAACCCAAAACTGGTGGCAATGGTCATGTCTCCATAATGGCCCATGGGCCAAGGCTTCAATGAATGAAGGGCCTGGTCTCGGCTGGGTGTTGTGGTATAGAGCCGCGGCGTGTTGGTTCATGAGTTCGAAGCTGTTTCCATCGTAAATAGCATGGAAAATGCGTATGATGATCCTCTCGCCGTCCGGTCCGTGGACACTAATAAGCTGGATTGGATCAAGGATATGATGGCGGTTTCTGGAGATCCAATCTCGCCTTGTCCCTTCCAAGATGGACATGACCTCATCCTTTGCTTTCGCTGCATATTCTTGCCACGGGGTCTTTGCACACTTCAGGGCAACTTGAACGTGGCCGTCCGGGGTATTGACAAAAGTGGATCTCAGAACTGCATGAGACTCGATGAGGCGACTCCATGCCTGCCGTACTCGACTCACCGATGCACTGTCATCAAGCTGCAGCTCAAAGGAGTTGAAATAGCCGCCTTTGGTCTCATCTGTCATGGCCTTGGATATGATGCCTTGCTGGAGCGGTGAGCAAGGGGCAATATACTCAATGTCGCCAGGCCCGACGCCAAGTTCGTGGCACACCAAGGGACGATATCTGTGGTGGCAGGCTTGTATGGTCTGCTTGGCCCCTCGCACCAAGTCGTGTTGTGACGTTGCCCCCGGATCTGTGGACAAGGTTCTGACGAGATCCACGATGATGGGGCATCTGAGCAGCATGGCAGGCGAGGCAGCTTCAAAGCCAGCGGTCCTCAGTTGCGTCGACAGTTGTAGGGTAGTGATGGAGTCAACCCCCACGTCAAAAATGCTGGTGGACGGCGAGAGGCTCCCTTCCGGCACATTGCTGAATTCGGACAGAATACGAATGATCTTCTGCAGGGCGATCATGTCAAGACGGGAATCCACTGACGGCGTGCCGGCAGCTGAGACCTTTACGAGCTGCTCGTGCGAAAGACTTCCAAATAGGGCCTTTAGCTCCTTTGCTTCCACCTTGTTGTTTGGAGAGAGTGGTATGTACGGTAGGCGCAGGAAATATGTTGGAACCATGTATCCCGGGAGTCGCTCCAGGCAAGCCGCCCTGGCCTTTATGGCTAGTCCACTGGTGTCTGGCGAGACAGAAAGGCTCTGCGAAGCATTCGACTCTCCGACTAGGAATGATACCAGAACATCCTTGCCGCTCGACTCCTGCCGTATCACAATTGTCGCGGCATCCTGCACATCGGGTGCTCCAGTTCGAATGGCATGATTGATCTCGCCAATCTCCAGCCGCTGTCCACGCAACTTGACTTGATCATCGGCGCGGCCCAGAAAGTCAAAGCACCCGTCGTAGAGGATGCGAACCAGGTCCCCGGTTCGGTATATCCTCTCCCCAGACTCGGCAAGGGTAGGGAATCGCTCGTCTGTAAGCTCCGGACGATTCAAGTATCCCTTGCCTACCAGCTTGCCAGAGACGCACAGCTCGCCGACTCCGCCTCGGAGTACGGGAATCTCGGTTCCCGGGCGGAATACATATGAGCCGACATTTGGAAATTGCTGCCCAATGTTACTGGGCCGGCCGTTGACTGGCACGCGCTGGTACATGGTCACTCCGATCGTGGCCTCGGTCGGGCCATAAGCGTTGTAAATGACGGCTTTCGAACCCCAAGCATCGAGGATTTCTTGCTTCAACTGCTCGCCGCCCGTGATGAACACGCCTTTGCATAGGCTGGGCATCTCGTCCGGATGCGTCAATCTTGCCAGGCTTGGGGTTAGATCGATGTGGGTTATGCCGAGCCTGTTGATCGAGCCAGTCAGATCATCCAGAATCATGTCCCGGGGCGCTGCCACAACAGTAATTCCCACGGACCAGCTCCAGTACTGCTCGAGAACAGAGACGTCAAAGTGCAGTGCTGCAAACTGCAACCATCGTGAGTCTTCCGCCCAGTGTCCGCTGAAGAGGTCTTGGAACGCCATCATTGCCTGGACGGCATTATTGTGGGAAATCTCGCACCCCTTTGGTGTTCCAGTAGTTCCAGACGTGTATAGACAGTAACATGTATTGGCGGGCGTGAAGTTGTCACCCAAGTCGGGCCGGCTGTCAGGGTAGGTCTGCAGCGACTCCTCGCTGATCCGGATACGCTTGGTCGACGCCTCAAAGCCGAGTGTGCTTTCACCGTCAGTCAAGAGGCATTTTGCCTGGCAGTCGCCCAAGATGAACTCTTTTCGCGCTTTTGGGGCATTCGGATCCAGAGCGACAAAAGCGCAGCCAGCTTTGAGAATACCTAGGATGGAAAAGTATGCTTCCGCACACTTCTGAAAGTGAATGGCCACCATGTCCCCAGGACTGGTGCTCTCCCGCAACAGGTTAGCAACGCGATTCCCAACGAGATCAAATTCTTTGTAGCTCCAGCTTCTCTTAGCCATGGATCTGCCGTCGTAGCCGCTCACAAACTCCAGAGCGGTAGAGTCGGGATGAGTTGCGGATCTGCACTCTACAAACCGGTGCAAAAACTCTACCGGGCTGGTCATGTTTGGTATCGCAGCCGGTGTAACTGCAAAGATATCCGGTCGTTTCTTGTACAGGTCATGTTCGTTTCCATTCGGCTCGCGCACCAGGTGGTCCAAGGTGGCGTCAAATTGTTGAGTGAGGAGCCGTGCTTGTTCCATAGGCAGGACGTCGCCCGCAAAAGTAATGCACAGGCGGACATCACCATTGTCCATCGGCTCAATCTCGAGAGAGACGACGTATTCAACTGCTGCCTCATCCATCACGAGTGCCCACGGCCCAGCTACGGTCCCGCTGTTTCTCTTCTGATAGACGATGAGAGTATCAAAAACAGGAGTGCCAGGATGCCCCAACCATTTTTGTATGTGGCTCAAGGGGGCAAACTGATGTTTGTGCAGCTCGGTGTTGTACTCCATCATGTTTTGAACCAGCTCTCTGTTCGAGTCCGTGTTTGTGGCAACAACGGGCACGGTCGTGATGCATGGGAATGGAGCGGCTTGGGTCTCGTCGGTGGTCCGTCCCGACATTGTGACGCCGAAAACGACGGAGTTCTCTCCAAGATATGATGCCAGCACTCGTGCCCAAGCCGCCTGTAACGCGGCTTGTACTGAGGTACCAAGACTCTGGGTTGCCTCGCGGAGGAGCTTGAAGGGTATGGAAGAGGTAGCTTCGTGGGTCAAGAGACTTGTCTTTGCCACCCTCAGGGGTGTCATGAGGGGGAACTTGTTGACCACGCCGTTGCCTGCGCATTTTTCCCAGAACGTCTTGGCCTCCTCTTGGCCTTTGAGGCTGCGAGACAGAATCTCTGCCAGCGCTGGTTCAACTCGAGAGAAGCTGCATTCCCTTCCTCGCAGCAAGGAAGACAATCCATCCAGCATTGCATACAGAGACTGGGCGTCGTAGAGAGCATGATGCATGAGAACGCTCATCATAAGTCCGTCATCATCGTCAACCAATGCGATCTTCCATGGCGGCAAGTGCAGGTTCCCAAGAAAGGATTCTTGTGATTCCCGTCGCCACTGCTGCAGGTCAAAGGTCCCAGAACTCCCAACATCAATGCACTCGACTGGTGCACCAATCGAAGCGGCAGGCTGTCGCACCATGGCAAACGCGCTGTCTTTGTGGCTCACGGAAACGAAGCCCGTGCGGAGCATCGGGTGCCTGCGGTGAAGTGTCCTCCAAGCCTCCGTCAAGTCGCCCAGTTTAACGGAACCATCAATCTTATACGTGAGCACGTTGAGGTAGTTGCGTCCTTGTGATTGTATGTAGGATGCCAGCATGGCAGACTGTACTGCAGTGCATGGGAGAATCGCTTCAACCTGGCCGACAATTGGCGCTTTGGTATTGACTTGCGCGGACACATCCCGCGCAAACTTGTAAAGGTCAAATGCCTGTGTCCTGGAATTCCGTTCTGAATAATGCAGTATTCGCCTTGCCAGCTTTGCGCAATTAGAGCACTCGATTACATCGGATGCGGACAGCTTGAAGCCCCTTTGCCTCAGCATCGACGCGACCTGGACCGCGTTGATGCTGTCTAGCCCGAGGTGGAAAATGCTCATGTGCCGGAAAACCTTGGCCTGGGGTACTCCAGACAGTCTTGAAAGGACCTCTTGGATCGCTCGCTCAGTGTCGGTCCAGTTCTCCGCATCGAACTGCTGTTGATCTGCATTTTCAGGCCTTTCTCGCCTCGGTACCAAGTCCTTGAGCCCCAGCCTCAGAGACTGCGGCAAAGTGCTTCTATCTGCAGGGCTTGCGAATGGGAGGTCGATCAAACGGCGAAACACGTATTTGAAGATGTCTGCCATGGTTGTCGCAATGTCGCCGGAGACGATTCCGATGTCGTAGTGCACGTTTACGACAATGGAGTTTAGGTTTGGGCAAGGCACCACCTCGCAGACCAGGGGTATATCCATGTTGCCAGAGTCCTCTTCTAAAGTCCAGACACTTTCGTCCATCTCTTGCAGCGGCTGCTGCAGGAGCAGAAGAGTGTCAAACAAGCTCCGACGCAGGCAGTTGGCGACCTTCTGGACCCGGCGCAGAGATGTAAATTGATACCGGAGCAGTTTGGCGTTTAGCTGTTGAAAATGTCTTAGAACTTCGATGTTCTGGGAGCTTCTCGACAAGTCCTTGCGTATCGGTATCGTATTGAAGCACGGAGCGACGAGTCGATCGAGCCCATCGAGGTCCAAGGCGCGGCCGCTAACGACATTACCAAATGCAACGTCTGAGCCATCGCACGAAACGGAGACGACGTTAGCCCAGGCTGTCTGGCACGCAGAAATCAAAGAAACTCCTAGTGACCTCAACCGTTCTTGAACTTCACCATACGACATGTCAAGAGACGTAATGTGGGTGCACTGATTGACGTCCGACCCTGCCAAACGAGAAAACAGGGTTGAAGGACGGAAACCACGAAACTGGTCGGCCCAGAACGCGTCAGTGTCGTCGGGTAGGTTTAGGGCTTGCTGTATGAACGGCTTGTAGGGCACAGGAGGCGGCAGGGTACGGCCGTTTGCCAAGGCTTCCACTTCTCTCCAAAGGTTCTCCATGGCGACGCCATCATACAACGCGTGATGGCATATGAGGGAGAAGAAGGTTGATCCCTTGTACCGTATGAAAGCAAACGACACCGGCGGCAGCTCAGAATCTAAAGGTTCAGGGAGAGTCTTGAGGTGATCATGGGCTGCTCCGGCGAGAGAAGGAACGTGTACATCGAATGTTTTCCACGCAATCTTCCAGTCCCTCAACACCACCTGCGCGATTGGATGAGCGGCGTTCTTTGTCGTGACGAAGCATGTTCTGAGAATCCCATGTCGCCGTGACATTTCATCCCAATGCGCTCTCAAGTCGTCGGCATGGATGCGGAGCCGCAGCAGAATCTTGTTGTAATAGCTCCCCCGGCCTTGGGACAACATGGCTTCCTGAAGCGGCGTGCATGGGAGAATACATTCTATGGAGTCCGGATCTTGGGCAAACGCCCCGCGGACCTCATCCGCGAATGCTGTCGCAAACGAGTCAGACACTGGGTGCTCGACATCGACCTTGGCTTCTTCATTCTTCTCCAATGATTTGCCAAGCTGGGCTACCGTTGGATTCTGGAGGATGGCTGAGATGGGGATCCGAACATCCAGGTCGGAGCTCAGAGCGCGAGCAATCCCAATGGCCGAGATGGAGTCCACCCCCAGGGCGGCGAATGGTGTCCACCGGCCAATGTCGGCTCTCGCCGTCTTGGTCGAGCTGGAGATGACATCTGCAATAGTCGACTCCATCTCACTCCAGCCAGCGTCATCCTCAAGATTTTGCGTAATACAAGACGCGCTCTCCACGTAGTCTTGGGGCAGCTCCTCAAAGGTTGCTTGGAGGCGCCGTCGATCAACCTTGCCGCTCGATGTGAGAGGAATCTGTGACACTGGAATGAGGCACGAGGGTACCATGTACGACGGCACACGAGACTGCAGAGTGGCGAATAGCATGCGATTGGCCTCTGATTCGATTTCGAGAGGCTTTAGCTCGGCATTTACCCCCGGCGGGAGGTAGAAGGATGCGAGCTGGTCCGGAGCACCCGTTCTCCGTCGAACCGTCATTGTCACTGCGAACTCTGCAAGGTCGGTGCTCGTCATGATGCTGTTGATTTCAGTGGCCTCGATTCGTTGCCCGCGCAGCTTAATCTGGTCGTCTATTCGACCGAGGATCACCAAAGACCCATCAGGGAGCATGCGCCCCATGTCTCCAGAACGATACATCCTTCCGAATCGAGGATGTTGAACGAATTTGTTGGCGGTGAGACGAGGCTCATTCAGGTAACCCTGAGCGACCTGATCACCACCAAAGCAGAACTCGCCTACCCATCCGACGGGGACTATTTCTAGGCTGGACGGCCGCATTACAAACACGGATGTGTTTGGAAATACCCAGCCAAGGTGCTCAATGTTTTCGCCACGCGTCATTCTTTTGACGCTGCAGATGTTTGTCGTCTCAGACGGCCCGTATCCTTGCCAAAGCCAATCGCCCCAGCGGTTCAGGACGGACAAGGTCATTGGTTCACCAGCTGTTACGAGAAACTCGACTCCTGGCACCTTTGCTGGGTCTATCAGAGATGCCACCGTTGGTGTTAAGCTCAAATGCGTAATATCCAATTGTTGGATTGAGTTCTCCAGATCTTCAAAGAGGACATCATTCGTTGCCGCACACAGACACATGCCGGCGTGCCATGCAAAGAAGATTTCAAAGACGGAGACGTCGAAGGCTTGAGAGCAAGCTTGGAGAAGGCGAGGCTGCCTCTCCGAAGACGTTGGATAAATCGACCGCAGGTTCGCAATGTTGCTCACAATGTTCTTTTGTGTCACAGCCACGCCTTTTGGGACCCCAGTAGTTCCGGATGTGTAAATGACGTATGCAAGGCGTTCTGGCTGAGGAGGGATATCCATGTTTGTGTTCGAGAAGGCTTGCAATGAAGTGGCGTCCATGTCTAGAAAGCAAACGTCTTTCATGGAAGAAAACGTCAAGCGTGAGTCGCTGTCTACCAGACAGTGCGTTACTCGGGCTTGCCTGAAGATTTCTCGTACTCGCGCAACAGGCGTGGTCGGAAGGATTGGCAGGTAAGCGCATCCTGCCTTGACAATGCCTAGGATGGAAGTATAGAGCAAGGGTGATTTGTGCATGATGATGGCAACAACCTCGCCAACGTCGACCTTGGAACTGCTCAGAAAATGAGCGGTTTGGTTGGCGGCCACATTCAACTCCCGATACGATAACGACGTGATTCTAGGAGCGCAAGACTGTGATGAAATGTTGAAGGACAGAGCGTTGGCCATGGGCAGCCTTTCTGCCGTCGCTTCAACTCCCACTGCTAGATCCGGTGTGCCCTGGAAGCTTTCCGGGTCTTTATTGTGAATGGACAACCCAGAAGGCACAGATCCCTCTGCTTCTTGGATGGAATCCTCAGGATTGTCGACAAGTTTCTGGAATATGCTCTTGAACTGCTGCATAAAGTAGGTGACGAATTCTGGCGGAAACGAGGAAGAGTGGTAGGTTGTCTGCAGGGTATAGCCGCTGGCTCGTGGTTCAATCTCAAGCAACAACTTTGCTTCCAGTCGATCCAGGTGATGGACTTCCTTGATTAGCTGGGTTTCTTTTTCTTCGGCGTCAAGAGACTCCTGGTACACAAACAACACGTCGTAAAGGCTCTCCGCAGGTTGTAGTCCAGCAATCTTCTTGATCTCCGACAGCGGGAGGGTACAGTGCTCCATGATGGCGCGATTGTTCGCCTGGAGGTTTCTCAGGACGTCCGAGTTGGTAACCATGTTGCTGAATTCCACCCGTATGGGTAACGATGCAATACAAGGGCCGAGTATCTTGTCGACGCCGTCTACAGGTATTGTCCTTCCGGATGTGACGGATCCCAGCACGACGTCCCGCTCTCCGACAATGCCGCTCCACACCAAAGCCAGGGCGGATTGAAAGAGGACCTGGGCACCAAAGTCTCTCTTTCGTGCAGCGTCTCGCACGACGGTTGGTGCTACATCCAGCGTGTCTTTGGTCGTCTTGAATTCATTCGTCGCCGGTGACCGAGCAGCCAACTTTGGGAATGGAGTCTTGTTCCAGCCCAGGAGATGCTGGCTCCAAAATGTCCGAGCTAAATCATCAGCCTCCTTTCTGGAGTTCCCGGCGTGAAACTGAACGATGTCGTGAAATTGCGGTCGACGGGGTAGCGGTGCCTGACTGAGCAGTGCTGATACATCAGACAGTATCATGTCCATCGACCACCCATCGTACACGGCGTGGTGAGCCTGGATGAGTAGTCGAGCCCCAGATGCGTTCTCTGACGCTTCAATCTGGACTCGAAATGGTGCCAACAAATCTTGACTTGCTGAAAAGGCGAATCCGCGTTGGAGCTGTTGCACAATCTGGATGTTGACTGGATCAACGGCGTTGGCCAGGACGGCAACATGCCCGCCGCGCCATTGCACGAAGCCGGTTCGCAGAATTTCATTGCCACCGGCAACATGTTGAAATGCGTCGGAGACATCTTCCAACGTGATTCCCGGGGTCGCCTGAAGCTGTATCTCGTTCCAGTTGACCTCTGGATTCCGTGCAGTCTCGGCCAACATGGCCGACTGGAGGGGCGTGCATGGAAGAACATCAACAATCTGCGCCGCCATATTCCGTAGCGCTGGGGAATGCGACAGTATTTGATCCAGGTCCGTAAGCAGACTAACGTTGAGCGGTTCGTCGTCGAGCGACACCGCCGTCGGTTGTTCCCGGAGAGTCGAGCAGAGGTCTGATATTGTTCTCAGCTTCAACAACTCGGGAGCACTGGTCCTGAATCCCACGATCCGTAGAGACGATGCCAGCTTGATTGCGGCAAGAGAATCCACACCGGCAGAAGCCAGGGTCATTCTCTTGCTCGCTCTCAGGCCGAGAGTATCAGATACCACACGGAGTATATACTGGTCCTCCTCGTCCGCGACGTCTTCTCTATTCAAACCGGCCAGTCTTTGCTCGCTGAATTCCGACTTCAGCGTCTTGGTGTCGACCTTGCCACTGGGAAGCCGAGGGAACTCGTGCATCATCACCAGCTCGCCAGGCACCATGAACTGGGGCAGCCACTGTTCGCAATTAGTCACAACCGCATCCTCCGTGACATGTTGGTCGACGGCACAGAAAACCACAAGGTTGGAGTCCACAACTGCGGCCACCGCACCGTGACACCCCGATGTTTTCAGGACCACTTGCTCAATCTCGCCAAGCTCGATGCGTTGGCCGCGCAGCTTGACCTGTCCGCTGGCTAAACGGCCAAGGCATTCGAGCGTCCCGGCGGCAGTCAGGCGAGCGCGGTCACCGGTGCGGTACACGCGGCCGTAGGGAGATGATATGAATGCAGAAGCGGTTTGCTCGGGTCGGTTGAGGTAGCCCCTGGCAAGTTGGTAGCCGCCAACGGCCAGTTCGCCAACGTGGCCTATGGGCAGGACTTTGAAGTTGCTGCTGTCCTCTGGGGAGCTTGAGGGCTCGATGATGAAGCAAGAGGCTGTATCCAGAGGTGTGCCGATATTACCTGTCGGTGATGCCGAAAGGAGGGCAGGCTGCAGAGTGCTGCTCGCAATGTCAGTGACGCGACGATGTACGAGGATCGCTTCCAGGCATCCTTACCAGTGAATCGTAGCTTCCGTCGGCCCATACATGGCCCACAGCATGCTCTCCCTCGCTTCGCGCCCTCCAAATTCTTCCACGACAGGGGCGTTGAGCATCTCGCCAATAGTCAAGAGGAGCTTCAGCTTTGGGGCGTTTTGCCTCTTCCTGAGCAAGCTACCGGCCACGGTTGGTGTCAACTCGCAAGCATCAACGTCCATCTCTCGAAGCACGGATGGCAGGTCATCCAGCAGCTCTTCCCGCCGCACAGTGATGAGAGTACTGCCTCGAAATAGTGGAAAGAATATTTCGAAGACGGACACGTCAAACGTCGGCGCCGCAAACTGGAGAAAGCGGGAAAAGACAGGGACATGGCGGTCGTGGGCGAGCAGTGCTTGCGTCGCGGCGGCATGGGAGACGCCGACTCCTTTGGGGGTGCCGGTCGAACCAGACGTGTGCATGACATAGGCCAGGTCCTGGGGGGAGGGTTTCCGATGCTCGGTGTGTGCAAGGCTGGAGGTTTTATGCATGTCATGGACACGAATGACGTCGACGCCGGTTTCTGCAGGTATCCTCGACGCCAGGGCCTCGGAGACGAGGACCACTTTCGCCGAGACATCTTTGAAGATGAACTTGATCCTCTCGGGCGGGGCGTCGATGTTCAGCGGGCAAAAGGCGCCGCCGGCCTTGAGGACTGCGAGCAGGGAGATGTACAACAACGGAGACTGAGGGACGAGGACGGGAACAATCAGCTCCGGATCAGACTGCCCAGCACCTCGACGGGCGCCGGTGATGAGCTTGGCGATGTCATCGGCGGCATCGTGCAAGTCTCGGTACGAGTACGATGTTCTGCGCGCATGGGAAAGGTGCTCGAGGGCTTCGAGTTCGCAAGGCGACGTTACAAGGTGGTGTAGCAGGTCTGGGCCGGGCAGCTTGGTGGGATTTGAGTTGAGGATGGACAAGCCAGCTGGGTCCATTGTGGTCGATGAGTTGTATGTGAAGAGACTCCTCGCGCAGCCGAAACCGGAAATGGCAACGCTTTGGTGATGGATCCAAGACCTGCTATGGCCGTGCAACTCGGGAAAAGGCCGCAACGTCTGGTTACGGCGACGGCGACGGCGACGGCGACGGCAACACGGCTTCGCCAAAGGCAGAGCTGTCCAAGTTGCTGTTGTCTGGGATGCTGCTGTCTCGGGGCCGCGAGTGTAAGTGGCCGGCTAGCGGGAGATGGGCTCCGATGACGGGATGACGGGAGGACGGGGTCGCATCCAGGGCGTTCGCCAATGGGCTCTTGGACGATTCGACTGGAGCGGCATGTCCTGCTCACGAGCTTTTACTCGCCGCCACCGCATCTACTGGGCGGAGCCGAGCCTGTCAGAGGCGAGCAATTACTCAGCGTGGAAGGGATGGGTTCCGAGAGGGCTGCAGGCAGCGCGGCAGCCGCAACGATCGACCAGCCGACGACCCTTGCAGGAGCGAATCTGCGGTGGGTAGCGTATTATGCGGTATGTGGGATGCAAGATACGGTTCTGGAATGCCGAGCCGAGGGGCTGCGGCTGGTGGAGGGCCGGGTTGTCCACCGGCGGCAGGGTGAGGGAGTCGAGAGAGTGCGTGTGTGTGTGAATCTAGAGGAAGACGGTGGGTTCGCTACCACCACACCTGCTGCCCGTGGCTGTGCGCCATCGACGTCGCCACGCGCCAACTGCGGCTCGCGGGTAACGTGATGCATCATGTCGACGCACTCGTCGTAGAGCCGAGCACGTTGCGGCGACCGAGGCCTCGTCATGTCGCGACCGGGTCGCAGGTGAGGAGATGGGAGGGACTGGGGAATACGACGGCGTCTCCACACCACGCCGGGTCTGGGACAGGCAGACACGCTGCCGGGAGCAGACACGCTGCCGGCAGCAGACACACGCCTGGGAACGGCGCGGCGACGACCCCGTCCGAAGGCGTCTCGTGATCCTCGGAGCCGCTGGAGCCGCGAGGGAGCCACGCCGGCGCACGAGCTCGCAACCCCCATCGTCGTCGGCAGCGGATGCCGCTGCCGGGTCCAGAGGCAACACCGCACTCGCCCGTCGACGCCTCTGCCGCGGCCTCTGCCACTGCGCCGAGACAGACGTGGAAGCCCATGCGGCGGCAAGCCGGCGGTCCGAAACCGCGCATCCGGCCCACCCGAGCACCCAGCTCCGAGTCCACGACCGTCGGATCACGCACCCGGCAGTGCCCAAATCAGGTATGTGTACCCAGCGGCGGCTGTCGTCATGCCATCCCGGCACGCTCGAAACCGAAACGCGACTTGGCAGACGTGGCCCGAGACAACAGCGCTGCGTCTCAGGCGCTCCATCAGCGACCCCGTCGCAAACCGCCGCCGCCGCCGCCTGGGGATGCTCGGGTGGAAGTCTCGGCAGGACTCCCGCGGCCATGTGCGGGAATCGCGTCGACAAATGAGAACGCGCCTGGCGTTTCTCGCCTCTGCAGCTGAACAGCGGCTTCGTCTGCCATTCGCCTGACGGGGGGTGGCGGCCGTCTCGGCGGGGACAGCCTCTCGACCGGGACCTGGCGCAAGACCCAAGCGATGGGGACGAGAGGAGAGGGAGGAGAGGGAGGGAAAAATTTTCTTCTCTTCACTCGGGCCCGATGCGGAGACGTGCGTGCGTGGAACCCGGTCTTGGAGCCCGGTCTTGGAGCCCGGTCTTGGAACCCGGTCTTGGAACCCGGTCTTGGTGCTGGCACGACCCAGGCCTATTGATCTTATCAGATCCGGTTTTATCTGATCATCAGATAATAATCCCTCATCCCCACCGCGCAAGCCGGCGCTGTCACACGGCCCAATCACCTGCGGCACGCTGCGGGCGTTGGACACGGCCGGGACGGCGGTTTGTCGCAGTGGCCTGCAGGAAGCCGGTGAAGCCGGTCCTCTGCGTTTGCATCGGACTGGGCCGGACATGCATGCGCACATCAACGACTAGGGGCCCCGCGATGCGGGCGTCCATCCGCCGACCGTCTGCCGTCCTCGCGGCTCTGCAATGTCGTCTGGAGATGCTCGTAGAGTCGTGGCGTCGGTGCCGCTCCGTGTCGCGCCGCGGCCCGGAACGTCGACATCTTATCAGATCGCAACGGGTTCCCTCCCGCGTCGCACCAGCCCTAGCGGTCGTTCGCGCCGTCCTCGAATCCGTCGCCGTCGGGCGAGACGAGGGGCCTTGTCAAAGAGGACGAAGCCATCGCGGCCACACGCCACATGCCGGACCAGCAGCTACAGGGGCGGCAGATGGGCCGTTGCACCAGAAAACCGGCTACGCAGCGCCTCCGTGTCCGATAGGCGCAAGAGGGGTGCACGGTCACACAGGGTCCAGGGCCGGCGACGTAGATGATGCTTCGGCAGAGCACAGGCATGCCGTCAGAGTCGGACGCCTCTGTCCGCCCTCTCGTCGGATCGCGAACAGCATGCTGCCGGTTGGCGCCGGGCCTAGTACCGCTGCGTAGGTAGGTACCTGCTGCAAATGCCCCATCTATACTCCGTCGTGCGTCCTGCATGGCCAGTTGAACCCAACTTCCAAGGGGAAGAAAACGAACGACGCCGCGGCTGCAAGGCAGATGGGGCAATGCAACCACAATCCAGCTTGGCCTGGGCTATTCTGGCTGGCACCACTGCGTCTCCACTATCGTGCTTTCGTCCCGGCCGGCCTCGGACTCTGGGTCGGCTCCAGTGCCTGTAAGCGGTGCCGGTCCTGGTGCTGGTCCTCGTGCTGGTCCTCGTCACTCCGTCCCTGCGTGCCCCCATCCACCAGGGGGAGCTGGAACCAGCCTAAATTAGTACTCGGGATCAAGACAGCTCCTTTCCACCGCTGTGTGGGCACCGGCCTTCTGGCTAGGAAGCGCATATCTGTGCGCCATGTCCGCTGCCCGGCGGCGCGGACTCGTTCCTGTTCTTCGAAATCGGAAGCCCCTCCTTCAGACCGACCCCGGGCCAGGGACGCATACATCTTTAGCCTCACGTCAAGCTGAGCGACCCGGATCCGAGCCACTGGCCGGATTAGACCAACAGACGGTTGTCCAACAAGAAGACGAAGAGGGCCGAGGCCAACCTTGCCGTCTGTGAGCCTGACGGGTGACGACAGCCTCACGAGAAAGGATACGAAGCCGCTTCCAGGGAGCAAAGCTCGCCACCACCGACCGTCATCGGCTGCTGCCAACTGCTGCTCTCATACCCGGTCGACTGTGGAGACTACGGGTCTACGAGTACGACGTCACGACTCACCTTGACCATATTCCAACGGTCCCCATATACATGGGAGACGGTGCTTAAACCGCCCCTCGCCCAGCATGTCCCCCCACAGCGACATCCTCCTCGACAGCAGCGACGCCGCCGAGATTGGCCTCGGCGGCAACGGCGTCGTCCTGACGAGCGGCGGCAACCGGGCGGAGGGTCCGCCTCCACAGCCCCTCGTTGACGCCGACGCCAACGGCGACGACGACGCCAACGGCAGCAACGGCGGCGTCAATAGTGACACCGACGACGACGCCAACGGCCACGCCAACGGCCACACCAACGGCCATGCCCAGCATGCCCAGCATGTCCAGCAGACCGCTCAAGACGGGCACTCGCAGTACCTGCTGCCCGCGGCCCTCGACTCCGAATACGACCTCATCTGCGTCGGCTTCGGCCCCGCCAGCCTCGCCGTCGCCGTAGCCATCCACGACGCCCTCGCCGCCGGCAGGAGGCTTCTGCCCGACGGCTCCGCGCCCAAGGTGCTCTTCGTCGAGAAGCAGGTCCGGTTCGCCTGGCACGCCGGCATGCTGCTGCCGGGCGCCAAGATGCAGATCTCCTTCATCAAGGACCTGGCCACGCTGCGGGACCCGCGCTCCGAGTTTACCTTCCTCAACTACCTCCACCGCCAGGGCCGCCTCGTCGACTTCACCAACCTGGGCACCTTCTTGCCCGCGCGCGTCGAGTACGAGGACTACCTGCGCTGGTGCTCGTCGCGCTTCGACCGGCTGGTGCAGTTCGGCCGCGAGGCCGTGTCCGTGACGCCCGACGGCGGCGACGGCTCGGTGCGCAGCTTCACCGTCCGGTCCCGCCACGTTGCGACGGGCCAGACGCACGCGTATCGCGGGCGAAACGTGCTCGTGGCCGTCGGCGGGCAGCCGTCTCTGCCCAGGAGCTTCCCGCTCAAGCATCCGCGGATCATCCACTCGTCGCAGTACGCCCACCAGATCCGCCGCATCTTGCCCAAGGCCAACAGCCCGTGCCGCGTGGCCGTCGTGGGCGCGGGCCAGAGCGCGGCCGAGATCTTCAACAACGTGCAGCACCTGTACCCCAACTCCAAGACGTGGCTGGTGATGCGGCCCGAGTTCCTGCGGCCGAGCGACGACTCCCCCTTGTGAGTGGTGAGCGTCCGACAGCGAGCGGCACTGGTTAACGGCGTGTCAGTGTCAACTCCGTCTTCAACCCCGAATACGTCGACAACCTCTTCCCCAAGTCGGCCAAGTACCGCGACAACCTGCTGACCGAGGCGCGCGCGACCAACTACGGCGTCGTGCGGCTCGACCTCATCGAGGAGCTGTACGAGCGCATGTACGACCAGCGGCGCGAGATGGGTGCCGACGAGCGGCAGTGGCCGCACCGCATCCTGGGCGGGCGGCAGATCACGAGCATCGAGCCGCGCGGCGAGGGCGTGGAGCTCAAGGTGCAGCGCTTGCGGGACGGCACGCTCGACGGCCTCGTCGACGCGGCCGACGAGGAGACGCTCGAGGCGGACCTGGTCATCGCCGCGACGGGCTACCAGCGCACCGCGCACGTCGAGATGCTGCGCGGCGCGTGGAACCTGCTGCCCAAGTCGCAGCCGTGCGGGCTCGAGTTCGGCAGGGGCATCAGCGGGTGGAACGTCGAGACGGAGCAGGGCGAGCGCAAGATGGCCGTGGGGCGCGACTACAGGGTCAAGTTCTCGCCCGGCGCGGTGGCGGACGAGTCTGGCATCTGGCTGCAGGGCTGCTGCGAGGGGACGCACGGAGTGAGTTTCCAAGTCGCCGTTCCCTTCACTTCACGTTCCCTTCGCTTCACGTTCCCTTCACGTTCCCATCCGTCAAGACTAAAGGGCGCTTCGCTAACCAAGGTTGCGTATAGCTGAGCGATAGCCTGTTGTCGGTCCTCGCCACGAGATCGGGCGAGATTGTCGAGTCCATCTTTGGAGACAAGTCCCAGGAGCAATAGAGGCGGCCTGGGCGAATTCTGGAGAGTAGAGCTCGGAGAGCGCATGGGGCGCAGTTACGAGCATTCAATGCGGGACATGAAAGGACTTGTTAGAGAGGCGCATCACGTCGCGTGTAGCCATTATAGAACGACTGCTTTGGACTGCATTCAGTGATTTACGGAGCCATCTTTCTACGTCGGCAGCTTCACGGTCGTTATCGGAATCGAGACGCAGCAACATGAGCAATCATCCCTTTTCGGCGGCGCCGTGACAATCCGTCTGTTCCGTGGCAACGCATTCCAACTGCCGAGTCCATCGGTGCCTCGAGGGAGCGATGGAGCAGCAAGCGAAGGTATCCCAGCCACAGGCCAGGGCGCAGAGCAGTCAGGCGGGGACAGCGAAGACGACGACGACGAACGAGAAGCAACGTCTTGTCCTGACTCTTCCCACAAGCATGGATCTGGTTCACGGCCCATGACGTGGCCCGACGAGCGCCGACGTGGCCCGACGAGCTCCGACGCGGCCGTACGCCAACCTCACAACGAGTCCACGCGGCATGTCACCACAACGGCGACACCCCCGTAGGCCAGCAGGTGTCCAGCAGCCCGCTACCCGCCATCAGTCCTGCCGTCACCCCCGCACAGCGGTGGGTGCTGCTGGTTGAGGAGCGCTGGGGCCGGGCCAACATGGCGTCCGTGGACATGGCGCCGACGCGGCGCGGGACTTCGGGCCCGCCGTTGGGCCCGAACAAGCGTCCGGGAACTCGGCAGCGGTCGGGGCCACTGGAGCCAGGTGATTTGTGCCCTGGGCATCGAGGACATCTTCAGTCGATGAGTCGAAGCGTTGTGGACTGCAGCAGGTAGGGAGGCCAGACGGTTGCCGTGAGCCAGTCAGACTCTGAAGTCTTGGTGTTGTCTTGGTTCCGTGCCTGACTGCTGCTGTTAGTCTTGGCCGTGAGAAGAGAAGCAGACGCGCTCCATCATCATCCGTACATCATCCATCCCCCTGCTTCGCATCCCGTGACGCCCACGGGCCCACGTCGACCACGCCCAACGTCAACCAAGTTGCCCGCCCTGGGAAATTCTTGCCGGCCTCGCCGGCCCTGCGAGGCATGCTCGTTACACGTACTCGTACGCAAAGGCACACGCCATCTTAGAATCCGCGTCTGTGATATCGCCCTGGGATGATGAAGGCGGCTGGACAGCCTTCACCCCACGACGCTCCAACACGATATAGGTGAGCCGTGCTGTCTCCTATTCCTCTCGGATCCCCTTGTTCAACTTGCCAATTCCCTGTTGCCTGTCGTGGATACAGAACCTGGCCCTACCGTCAAAATCACCCTTGGCCTCCTCCATGACCGTCTGTGACCCGTCCGTGACCGCGTGCCTGACAGGGAGCAAGATGCAGCTTGAACATGGCGACCGGCGGCCCCCCCAGCGACTGCCCGTCAACCCACGGCGCCACAAGGTAGCCCCGGATCGGCGCAAGCGAGTCGCGACGGCGTGGGTTGTCCCCAAGATTCGCGTATAATAGTTGGGATGCTGACGTCCTCAGCTGCAACAACTGCAACGTCCGCCGCATCAAGTGCTCGGGCGACCGCCCCTGTAACCGGTGCGCCTCGACCGCCCGCGACTGCGTCTACCCGACCCCCGTCGAGATGGTCTCGGTGCCCAAGACGGAGCTCGACGGGCTCAGGAAAAAGGTCGAGGTCTACGAAAGGGCCCTCGTGGACGCGCTGCCCGACCCAATCCTGCTCCAGGAGTTGCTGCACCACGCCGCGAACCCCGACTGCTGCTACTCGTCGTCGTCGTCGTCGTCGTCGTCAGCCAGCCCCTTTGCCGCCTCCAACGCCGCCGGGGCCGGCAGCATCAGCAGCAACCAGCAGCTGTCCGGGGCGAGCTCCGTCAAAACGGAGCTGGCCGACGCGCAGGTGATGTACGGCGAAGACGAATGGGACAAGGCATCACAAGGGATGATATGGTCGGGAGGCCTCGTGTATTCTATGGATTTGACGATGCTATAGACGCGCCATACCGTTGGTAATCCCAGCTGAGAAACTGAAAGTATTTCACGCGCGTAGCGGTCGATCTTTACGAGTATAAGTGAAGCTCGCGGGAGATACGGCTGAGACGTGGGGCCGGTAGTCGCGATGATATATCGGATGCACCATATCCACTTCAATGAATGGGATGAGGCATCACATGGGATGGATCGGGAGGGAGCCTCATGTGTCTAATGGGATTGACTATGCAGACTAGATACTATTGGAAATAAACAGGGACCCTAGTTGCTTTGCATAGCAGTGGGTGTATCAACAAAGACTGCAGAGACCAAGACCACAGGCATCCACGGCCTTCACTTGAGCTTTGGTAACAGGACATGCTCGTACACAACGTACACAGCGACGGATAACACGAACCATGCTCGGACAATGGCCACGTTGCGTTTCCCGTTCTGCATAAGATAGACCTTCACCAGGGCTGAACCGAAGTCCATCGCAGCATATTATGGGTCACTTGTACTATTATATAATCTATACGTAGCGATTGACCGCCATCTCCATCGGTCTATGGTATTGTTAATAGCTGACTGGCGTCTAACAGCGACGGCGGCCGCGGAGAGCAGACGCTGTTGCTGGCTTTCAGTTGGCCGTTATGCTCGAGCAACGCGACACTTTCGCGCAGTTTCAGAACGCATCGCTCAACGTCGGAATCCGAAAATAAAATGCCATATTCAGTTGGGATTGTGTGAGGCTACATGCACGTCACTACGGACTTTACGCGTCGACGGAGTGGCGTGGAGTGCCGAGTACGTCGTACAGGGCAAGTTTATCATCGTGCACCTCCACCTCCACCTCAACCTCCGCTCCGCGTTGGTTACAAACGCGGCCACGACACTGCTGAGAGACTTACCGACAGATTCAGGACAAGAAATCCAGCAGCCAGGGGTCGTCGGGGGCCTGGTAGCATGGTCGACGGCTTCGTCAGCGCACGACGCGGCAAACCCGCCCCGCATCGTCGTCAACCACCGCAACCACCGCGACCACGACGCAGCGTTTGCCAACTGCATGACGCCGGAGCACAAGCTGCTGCGCAGGCCGTGGCATGACATCCATATCCCCCTGCGGCATCACCGCGCCTCGTCCAGCACCGCCATGAAGCCCCTCGAGAGGCGCGCCGTGGCGAGCAGCTTCATCTTCAAGTATCCGGACGACAACCCCGACGCACGCCCGCAGGTTGCGCTGTTCCGGCGCAGCGGCCTCGTGCGGACGTATCGGTGCGCGCGCATCTCCCTCGCCTCCGCGCACGGGATCACGCATGGACGCTGACGCGACAAGACACGAGTACGCGCCCATCGCGGGCAGCGTCGAGGCCTGCGATGCCACCCCCCTCGCCACCGCCTGGCGCGAGCTCGGCGATGAAACCACCCTCACGCCGTCCTCCCTCCGCCTCCTGCGCCAGGGCAAGCCCTTCTCCTTCGCCGACGCCTCCGTCGGCCGCGAGTGGACCGTCAACCCCTTCGCCTTCGTCCTGACGCCCGCCGCGGCCGAGAGCCGCATCACGCTCGACTGGGAGCACGAGGGCTACGCCTGGTTCGACCCCGTGGCCGTGACCGACGACGTCGCGTTCGGCGGCGTGCCGCGCCTGCTGGAGAGCCTGCGCAGGGTGTGGTTCGACGTCGACATGGGCGCCGAGGCGGCGCGCGTGCTGGAGCGCGGGCTGGGGGCCTTGCGCGCGGACCACGAGAGCGGTGCGCGGCAGCTGGCGTCGGCGGCGCTGGCCGTCTTCGTCGACGTGCTGCCCAGGCTGGATGCCGGCTCCAGGAGCAGGTGGTGGCGCAACGTGCGCTTCGTGGGGTGGCATCTGTGGAAGAACGGGCGAGAGAGCATGGGCGCGTCGATCCTGAGCGTCGTGCTGGCGAGCCTCGACGTGATCGAGGCGAGGCTCCCTTCCGACCCCGGAGACGCTCTGCCAGCTGGCTTCGTCGACGACGCCGTCGCCGCCGTCAGGGCATTCTCGCAGCAGAGACAAGCGTCCAGCGTCCAGGTAGCCGATGCCTTCGCTTCGTTCCTCCGGCAGAGCATCCCCGCCCCGTCCAAACCCATCCACGTCGTCACCCTTTCCGCCTCCTCAACCATCACCGCCTCCCTCATCCACGCCCTCGCCATGAACATCCCCCTGCACATCCACGTCCTCGAATCCCGCCCCCTCTTCGAGGGCGCAAAGGCAGCCCGCGCCCTCGCCGCCTTTGCCCGCCAACGGGGCATCGTCGCGGCCGTATCCGTCCACACGGACGCCAGCGCCGCCATCGCCGCCCAGGGAGCCGACGTGCTGCTTCTCGGCGCGGACCTGATCGATCGCCACGGCAACGTGAGCAACAAGACGGGCTCGCTACCCGCCGTGCTCGCCGCGCGGCACGTGTCTCCGGGCGTCAAGGTCGTCGTGCTGGCGGGCACGGAGAAGATACTGCCGTTTGACCCGCCCGGCCACGAGGAGAATGACCCGGCCGAGGTGTCCCGCAGTTGGGGGGGTGGTTCTGCCGACGCCGGTGATGTCGCCGTCAAGAACGTCTACTTTGAGTGGGTGTCTGCCGGCCTGGTTAATCACTACGTGACGGAACATGGTGTCGCGACGGCAGAGGGCGTTGCGACCTGCGCGGGACAGGTGCAAAGGCGAGCAGACGGCTTCTTCTCCGACCTGTAGAGTACTCGTATATCGCTCCGGATTCATGTCATGAATCATGACGTCTCGCCCTTGTCCGCATCCGCATTCTGCCCCTGCCCCTGCGCCAGCTGCCTCTGCAGCCCCCTCCTGTCCACGCGCATCGCCACCTCAATCTCCCGCTCCCCTTCCCGTAGCCGCGCCTTGCTCGCCGCAATCTCCCGCTCCCGCCTGCGTTTCTGCTCCTCCACGACGCGGTCCCGCTCCCGCAGCGCATGTTCCCGCCGCTCGCGCGCCTCGCGCTCCCTGCGCTTCTCCGCGTCGTCCTCGGCCGCCGCGTCGGGGTCCTGCGGCGGCGGCGGGAGCGACTGCACGTACGCCTCGACCAGCGGGTCACGCATCTTGGGCTCGAGCGATATGTATCGTATGTCAGTGAGGACTTGCGTCGGCAGGCCGCTCGAGAGCGACTCGTTATGTAACAAGTGGACCGGCTGGGCCTTGAGCAGGGCCGTCAGGTCGGACCGCAGAGTTGCCTGCGGCATCTTCAGCCGGCCAATGTGCTCCCGATACGCCTTCTCGCGGTCCTTGTCGGAGAGCTTCATGTCCTTCATCGGCTCCTCCTTTTTGTATTTCCTCCGAAACTCGGGCCAGTAGAGCTTGGGCGTCGCCTTTTCCTGCAGGAACGCCATGTACGCGACCTTGGGTTCCTTCTTCTCCTGCTTCGCTCGCTGCTCCTTGCGTTCCGCAATCTTCTCGCGCGTCCATTCGTCCCAGCACTCCCTGCGGGCCTTGGTTGTGCTCAGGGCCGTGTACCGGGGGTCATCAACCACCTTGCCCTCTTCCAGGAGCTTGTCCCAGGGACTGTACGGGTTGATGTTGAAGTCGTTGAGTAGGTCCCTGAAGAGGAACTTTGCGTCCTCTTCGGAGAATACCACGCCCTCGGTACCTTCGGGCCAACTGTCCATGTTTCCGTCGTCGTAGTCGCCCGGCTCGAGCCCGTAATCGTCGCCCATGAGCTGCAGCTGCGCCGCGATATCCGCTTCCGTGAACTCGACCGGTCCGTCCTGCTCATCTTCTCCGGTAGGGTCGTCTGTTCGTTGCCGCTTCGAGGGATGCTCTCCATCGACGTCATCACCTCCATCCTCCTCGTCGGTCACCTCGACCTCTTCGTACTCGGAGTCGTCTCCCGCATGCGGATCGTGCGCATGTGGATCGTGCGCCTGCGTCTCCTTCTTTGCTTCGTCCTTGTTCCCCACGGCCGTCGCCTCGGTTCCATCCTCCTCACCCTTGGCCTTGTTGCGTATCCGAGCCTTGTCCAGCTCCAAGATGCCTGGCATCAGCTTCTCGGGTATGCGCCAGTAGCTGGCGTTCTTGACGGGATTGTAGACGAATCGCCGCGAGTACTTGGTGTAGACGAGGATCCACGGCTCGCATCCCGGAATCGCTTCTTTTTTTCGGGGCTTGTCTATCGGCTGGGGCCGCGGCCGTCCGTCGAAGCCCCCTCGTCCACCACGTCCACCGCCGTAGCCACCGCGATGATGCGACTGGGGCTGCGGGTTGAACTGCGCCAGGTAGGCATTCGCGACGTTGGGGTCGGCGAGGTTCGGGACATTGGGGCGGGGTGTGTATGCGGACGCTTGTTCGGGCGCAGGCTGCGCGAGAGGCAGGCCGGGGCGTTTGTACGTCGACTCTTTGGTTTCCGTGTTGTAGTAGTAGGGGTGGCCCGTCGGCGCCTTGTGCTCGGTCCAGCCCGGCGGTAGGGGCGCTGCTGCTGCCGCTGCCGCCGCGGACGGCTTGTATGTCGACTTCAGCATGCTGCCTTGATGCTTGCGGATAGCGTCATCCTCTGGGTGTGCGGATTCGCGGTCGCGGCTCGGCGGGTGAAGCAGTCCAGAGCTTCGGATGGGTGGGGCAGCCCCCCGTCACGGTGGAGCAGCACGACCTACCCTGTACCACCTTGCCCCAGGGGCCACGATCAACCGTCGCGTCAGGTTGGGTGCTGCAACTTTTGCAAAAGAGAAAGCATAGCCGAGCATGTGAAATTCTAGGAAATTTCTGGATCCAGGTATCATCTGCACGGTCTTCCCTGTACATTTGTTGGTGCAGGACAAGCCAACAGGGCAATGCGTTCAACACACGAGGCCCAGAATCGAGCGCCGCAGGATGCATGCCCAGCGTCAGATGACCACCCCCCTTCCTCGTGGCTTCAACGCCCTGGCTCAATTCCCTTCACCTTGCTCACCTAAACGCGTATAACGGCGTTCAGCTTACCTCGGTCCTAGGTATCCCGGCAGCATTATCGCATGGCTTCAAGTCATTGTGCTAGTTTCAGGGCGAGAGAGTGAACCTAATTCACGCACCCACCATGGCTCCCGGCGTGCGCAGCAGCGCGTCCTCGATGACGACTCCAAGGTCTTCCTTGGGCAGGCTGTGGAAAGTAAGCGCTCTCATCTACGTCCCCCGATGCTGGGACTGACAGCTACAGACTACGCATGCTCCGGATTACGTCGGCTTCATCGCCCTGCTCACGGGATGGATCCTGGTGAGTGGCTGCCACCAGCGCATCGAGGCGGCTCCTGTCCCGCTGACGTCTTCTTCTCAGCTCGTCAAACTCGTCACGCCCTTTCATCGCATGTTCTTCATCAACGACCTCAACATATCGTACCCCCATGCCAGCCATGAGCGCGTCTCCGTGCGTACGTATCCACCACCCTCGTATCTTGCATGAGGCCCTTTAGGCAGCTCACGCCTAGTAGCCATGAATTTTGTCTACGCCCTGTACATCCCCCTCGGTATCCTCATCGCCTACAACCTCGCCTCCCGGTCCTCCGTCGCCAAGCACGAGGCCACGTACCTCTCCTTCGCCATCGCCGTATGCCTTAGCTCGGTGCTGACCGACATCGTCAAGAACGCTGTGGGCCGCCCTCGCCCGGACCTACTGGAACGTTGCCGGCCCGCGCCAGACACCAAGCCCAACGTCCTCGTGACGCTGGACGTGTGCACCGCGACGGACGACGGTACGCTGCAGGACGGCTGGCGCTCGTTCCCGTCCGGCCACTCGTCCTTTTCCTTTGCCGGCCTGGGCTTCCTGAGCCTCTTCCTCGCCGGGCAGCTGCACGTCTTCCGCTACGCCGTGGGCGGGCGCGATCTCGGCCGCGCGCTGCTTTGCCTGCTGCCGCTCGTGGGCGCCGCCTTGATCGCCATCTCACGGTGCGAGGACTACCGCCATGATGTCTACGACGTGTGCGTCGGGTCGGCGCTGGGAATGATCGTCGCGTACTGGAGCTACAGGCGACATTGGCCGAGGCTCTCGAGCCCCAAGTGTGACGAGCCTCATCCGCCACCGGGCGCCGAGGCTCAGGCTCACGGATGGTACCGCCTTAGAGACGAGGAAGAGGCTAGCGACATTGTGGGTAGCGACTTTGAACTAGAAGGGGCGCGCGCCACGCCTGACTGATGTTGGGAGCGGGCGCACTGATGATGAAGCCGAAAGGCAGCCTGCGCTGCAGCATGCACGTCTCAACTCTTCGAGAGATTGATGAATACATAGTCTTACGGATTGATCAGGCCTTGCGTCGCGTGTGCTTGTTATGTTGTTACAAGGGCCGCTAGCCAGCAGCCTTACTCTCAAATCCTCCCATCTATCTCGTCGTGCCCGTGACGCTCTATTTGTCCTCACTGTCTTCGGCCTTGGCCAGGTCGTGCTCCTTCAATAACGCCGTAATCTCGTCTGCACTCCAAAGTCGGTGGTAGATCTTGCCGTCCTTGGTCTGTCCTACAGTGGCAAACTCGACTACAAAAAACAGTCAGCAATCAGCTCCAAGGCGGCACGGTAGATGGGGGCAGCTTACTCTTCTCGCTGCTCAGCTTCGTCGAGTCCATCGTCTTGCTCAGCACCTTGACGGCCATGGCACATGCCTCCTTCAGCGTGCAGTCCTCCTTGTAGTCTTGCTTCAGCAAGCTCTGCGCGCTCGCGTTGTTGGCTCCCGCGCTCGTCGCTTTCCAGCCACCGTAGTTGCCCGAGGGATTGCTGAGGTATAGCTGGAACTGTCTCCGAGGGTCCCAGCCGGCGTAGATGAAGGAGACACCAAACGGCCGGAGACCACCGTGTTGTGTATAGCCTTGTTTCAGATCGCAGAGGCGGCGGACGAGCTGCTCGCAGGGGATGTCTTCGTTGTAGGTGAGGAGGTAGCGCTGGGCCGCTGAGCGGGCGTAGTTGATGAGGATGTTGGCGTCGGCCGTCATACCAGCGACGGCACAGATCATGTTGCTACGAGTTCACGTCAGAAACAGCGGTCCGAGGAATGCGCAATCCCACGGTGTCATGCGTACTCGTTGAGAACGTAGAGCTTCTCTGCGGACGTATCCTGCTCCAGCAGCTTCGAGGTAACCTTGCGCTCGGCGGCGAGGACGATGCCATCCTTGGCCAGGATGCCAATGGCGGTTCCAGCGTGGGAGATGGCCTCGAGCGCGTACTCGACTTGGTAGAGACGGCCCTCGGGCGAGAAGATGGTTGTCTGGCCTGCTTAGCTCGAGATCGAGATGCGACTCTCCTGCGGTGCAAGGCAAACATACCCTGGAATCGTAACGGCGAGACATTGTGGGCGACGGCGGATGCAGCGATGAATTGTCAGGTTAGATCTGGAAATGACGACGTAGCTCCACGCGGTGACTGCCGGGGCACGATGAGGAAAGTTGGTGGTTGTTGTGAGTCGTCAAGTCCGCCGCGAGTCGAGATGCTGGTTGGCGTCACACTGGTTGTTGGAGCTCCAGGCACAAGCTCGCCGCGTAGCTTGGCTGGATACCTGAGGCTGGATACCTGAGGCTGCCACCCCGTCAGGTGCAAGGGCTGGGTGGCCTGCCAAAGATGTTCCGCTCCGGATGTGAATGGCCTTGTTTGTCAGGTGTCCACGCCCTGCGCCGTTGAGGCGAGGCGGCAAATGGGGAGGGAAGGTACGTACCGATTACAAAGTACGAGCACTCGTACGTGCCCCATTTGTCTGAGGACTTCTCCTCCACCGCCTCCACCGATAATATTTCTTCCTCCCACATCCACCATCAGCTACATCCGTCAGCGCCTGCTCCATCTCCCACGCTTCAGTACGCGCTTTGTGCGTATCGGTGCTACGCGCGCGACGACGTTCATCGCCCGCTGATCGCGGCGCAACTCGGTGCATCCTCACGCGACAAACACCACAGCCACCCACCACCCAGTGGGTTAGCTACCCCTCCACGACAGCTGCCTGAACGCCCCCGCGTGACAAGCGCGTGTTGAAGAGTCGCCCAGGACGTCCCTGCTGAGCCTTGCGACGCATCCGGAATCGGGAGACGGCACTTGGGGAGAGCAGAGGCGGTTTGGGATTGGACGGTTCGCCGCTATAGCTGTGATTCTAGTGTTGTCTGCTTCGTAAAACCCAATGTCTGTTTGAGAGAACAGGCAATTTTTTGCGTCTCCGCCACATCAGTAGACCTCAAAGCAACCAAAGGCCCATCCGCACGGCGTCCCGGCCGACCATCAGTCCACAGGCACCACCATGTCTGGTAAGCAACCCAAGTCCACAGCGCCAGTCCTCAGAGGACGAAGGGCGCAAGCAGCTTCCTCCCGACGCGACACAAGGCAACGCGCGACCATGGCGAGATCATCATCGACTGACCCCGCGGCAACAGGCGAAGCAGAGCCGCGACGCTCCGTCAGAGCGACCAAGGGACAACACACAAAGTCCTTCGACGAACTCGAGCTCGCCGCCGCACCGAAGCGTCGACAGACCAAGAAGACCAAGAAGGCCCAGGAGCAGGACCAGGAGCAGGAGCAGGACCAGGAGCAGTCGCAAGAGCCCGAGGAAGTCATACGCTGCGTCTGCGGGGCCACGGAGCAAGATGAGGATTCGGGCGAGGCCTGGATCTCGTGCGAGACGTGCTACGTCTGGCAGCACAACGTCTGCGTCGGCGTGAGTTCCTTTGAGGACGAGATCCCCGACAACTACTGGTGCGAGCAGTGCCGCCCGCAGGACCACAAGGAGCTGCTGGACGGCATGGCCAAGGGGGAGAAGCCGTGGGAAGCGCGCCGCAAGGCCCACGAGCTGGAAGAAGTAGAGCGGAAGAAGAAAAAGGGCGGAAGAAGGTCCAAGGGCAAGAGGAACAGCGACCCCAAGGAAGATCTGGACAAGGACATCGGCCGGAACAAGCTCAAGGCGTCGCCGAGTCCTGATGTGCCCGCTGTCAAGGACAAGAAGGAGGCGGTCGCGAAGCAAGGGAAGCGAAAGTCGCGAGAAGACTCCCACGATATGGACCCAAAGGTAAGAGACGATCCCCCTGCAGTCGCATGCACGGGTTGCTGACGGAACATTGACGTAGAATCCTAAACTGCGCCGCGTAGCAGAACGCGATGCCGTCGTCAAGTACACGCCGCCGACGGACTTGGCGGACTCGATATCAAAGCTCCCCGGCATTCGGGTTGGACCGGCCAAGGCGTTGAAGAAATCTCTCTCTCACGTCATGTCGACAATGTCCAAGAACGACGGGCTCGACATGCCCCCCGGCGACACCGAAGACGGCCTGGCGGAGAAATACGCTCTGCAGATTGAACGCGCCGTATTCGACACGCACCCCGTGGGCAAGGGACAGAAGGAGTACAGCCAGCAGATAAAGTCGCTGACGTTCAACCTCAAGAACAACCCCGAGCTGTGCCACGGACTGCTGGACGGCGTGCACTCGCCCGCGACGCTGGCCGTCATGACGTCGGAGCAGCTCGCGTCGGCGGAGCTGCAGCGGCAGACGGCCGAGATGAGGGCACGGGCAGAGAAGCAGTCCATCCTGTACACACAGGACACGGGCCCACGAGTGCGTCGGACACACAAGGGAGAGGAGGTGGTGGAAGACGAGAACTCGATCAACGACGCGCCCATACCCATGGCCGGCGGGCCTCGCCGAGGCGGTACCGCTGGAGCGGGCGACCAAGACGCACAGCCTGTCAAGCGCGAGTCGGTTGGCGGAGATCAAGGCGACCTCAAGGGCCGCTCGCCGTCGCAAGGAGACGCCCAGCAGCACTCGCCGAACCAGCCCGACTTTGACATCAACAAGGTGTTTTCGACAGTCAAGTCGCCGACGGTGGCGCACCACCGCAGGCCGTCTGCGCCGGTGCTCAACACAAACGGACCCGGATTCGACCCGGACGTGGACAGGATGCTCCAAGACGACAACGAGTCGCCCCCGTACTCGCCCACGGAAGAAGCGCACGACCCGGACGTGGTGTGGCGGGGATCGCTGGCCATGACCTCGATTGCCGACTTCCAGGTCATAGCCAAGCATATCGGCGGCGCCGACTTTGCCGCGATTGGGTCGTGGTCCGAGCTGATCCCCAAGAGGATGACCGTCGCCGGCCGCATCGCGCAGCAGAGCGCCATCGAGTACCTCTGCAGCCTGCGGTACAGCAACCTCACCGACGTCGTGGTGGTCGACGTGACCCCGGCGTCGTCCGAGTCGCAGCAAGAGTTCGACAACCTCGTCGACTACTTCCTCAGCAAGAAGCGCTACGGCGTCGTGGGCAACAAGGTTGCGGGCAACGTCAGGGATACGTACCTTGTCCCCGTGCCGCCCGGGGAGGGCACGGACGGACATCCCGAGTTCATGCTGAACCTGGTGGACAACAACATCCCCAAGTCGCGGCCCGGCCCGATGCTGCTGGCCGTCTTCGTGTGGCGCCACGAGCCGGACGAGCTGAAGAAGCTGAAGCAGGCCGAGGAGGCGGCTGCGAAGCTGTCCCTAAGCGCCGCCACGACCCCAACGGCGGCCTACGGTGGGCAGGGACACGGGAGCAGCGTGGCGTCTGGACCGGCATTCTCGCCGGCCACGCCACAGGGAACGTTTGCCCAGCCGCCGGCCAGCGGTCCCATGCAGTCCACGACGCCGGTGCCGATCCCGCAGCCGCTTCAGTCTTGGCGGCCGACCCAAGTCCCGTCCGCCACCGGCGTCCCGACGCCGAGCCAGTCACCACCGGTGCCGACCCCGGCGTCGGAGGAGCAGAAGTTCCGGGCCCAGCACGTCGGGCAGGTCGTGGCGCAGGAGGTCCTGGGCGGGTTGATCAGCGTGCCGACGGTGCAGTTCCTCCTGCCGCAGGCGTTCCAGATGACGCGCAGAGAGTGGGAGGTCATCAAGGGCATATACGAGAGGGAACCCCGGGCGCGCGACGACCTGCAGTTCCTGGGAGCCCTGCTGGAGAAGGAGGGGACGGAGAAGAGCGCCGAGGACGGCGCCGGCGCCGCTCGCCGGCCGGCGTAACGGTCGCGAACTGCGGGCTGCGAGCTGCGGGGGCTGATATTGTGTGGCGGCATGAATGACGGCATGTTTGCGATTGCTGGTACCCAGGCCTATGCCTGGAGAAGCTCCTCCTGTTGTTTCTTGGGTGGCTTCTTGCGGTTGGAAGGCCCTGACGGCCCCCACGGGATTGGCATGGGATACGGGCGAATACCTCAGCGGTTGGCGAGAATGATTAGTGTATCAACACCTACATAGGCAGACGAAGGGCATACTCGTAACGTCGTGTCCGTGCTGCTCCGAACCCACGGCCTCTGTCGAGGGCCGCGTGTGCGAAAGCTTGCATTACGTAGCCGTCCAAGCGCATGCCCGTAAGCCTGAATTGCGATAAGCCGGGGTTATCGACTTCTGAGGCATAGATCGGCGGCACCTGTTGGATATCACCGAGCTCGTGCGGCCCTCGACTCTCAAATACACCCACGAGTTAATTGTCTCGGCCAATACCAGACTCTCCACCCGCTGCCTGTCGTACCGCCCGCTACTGCGCAAGACCTTGCCTAGCCACGGCCCAACACCCAACATCCAACGACAACGACGACAACGACGACCATGGGCCTCGCCGGCGGCAAAGGCCTCGTCAACCGCAACGGACCCGGCGGCGCGGCGTCGTCCCTCGTCGAGAGCATCGTCAAGCCGGCCGACGGCAAGACGCGGTGCATCGAGTGCGGCGACTTTGAGTGCTGCTGCATCCCGATCCCGTGCACCATTCTATGAATAGGGGCTGGCATGGAGACTCGGCCTGCGGAGGACTGATGGGTTGGGCGGCGAGGGGCTGTTTGGGGATTTGTTGCATCTATCTCGTCGAGACTTGTGCGAGCCATACACTGCACAACACCTTGTTCGCCCCGTCTTGGCCGTCTTCTCATCCCTGTGATATCGATTCGTAATGGTGTAGCCTGGTCTTCCTCGGGCGCAACGACATGTCGTCTTCTATGACGTCCCGCCAGGATGTAGGCCATCGGACAGCCTCGTCCTGTCGTCGGGCATCATGGAAAGGCCGCGTCCGTCGCAGCCCACACCTCCGCATCCCTCTCGACCGCCAGCCTCTCCGCCTCGGCACGCCCCCGGCCACCCTCCCAGGGCAGCGCGCCGGCGCCGGCGCCCGCATCCGCCGCCAGCCACGACGACGCGAGCTCCAGGCTGCCCAGCCCCTCGAGCACGCTGCGCGCCTTGTCGACCTGCGCGCGGACGGCGACCGTCTCGGCGCGCGTGCGGTCGAGGTGGTCCTGCATCATCTCGATGAGCGACTCGCGAGCCTGGTGCGGGCGGTACTCGTTGAGGATGTGGTGCAGGTTGATGAAGATGGTGCGCAGGTCCTGGATCTTGGCCGCGGCGGCGGCGGGGCTGCGCGACAGCGTGCCCGCCAGCTCGAGGAAGTTGAGTAGCAGCGACTTGGCAAGCCTTTTGAGCTCAAAAGCGCCGTCGTAGTGCTTGGTGTCCTTGGAGGGCGAGGGCCCCGTGGCGGGCAGGTTGGCGATGCCCTGCTCCTCGAGCGTGGGAAGCCTGTCGTCGAGCTGCGAGAAGCATCAGCAAACGAGCGTCGCTCCCGGCGGCAGAACCAAAGGTCGCACCATGTACTGGTCGCCAAAGACCCTCCATCGCCCATCGGCGGGCTCTGGCGGCGGCTGCAGGTTGGTCAGGTCCTCGGGCAGGTCTGGCAGCCGCACCAGCGCTGCATCGGCGCCCGCCCCATTGTCCGTATTCTCCGCGTGCGCGTGCCGCAGGTCCTCGATGCGCGCGACGCGGTCCGGCGTAAAGTCCTTCCAGAACGGTGGCGGGTTCGGGAACGTCGAGGCGAGCGAGAGCGTTTCCTGCGGTTCCCGGTCGGCCATGATGAGCCTCGCTCGCGGGGTGGTTTAGCTCATGGACGAGGAATTGCCGTGCGCACAAGAGGAATATCGCCTTGATAGAGGAGCGAGGAATGTTGTCTTGATAGAGAAGCGAGGGCAACGGCGCCAGCGCCATGCGAGCTCAGAGTCAAGGTGCGGGACGTCACCGCTCGGTCCGCCGGCTAATTGCCGGCCGGGAGCGCAGGAGCGAGTTCAGCTGTCGCTGAAGCTTCACGACGGCAACCTCGGCACCCAGCTTCTCCTACGCCTTCTTCAAACACACCAGCTTCGAGACTGACACTGCTCTGATGATGGATTGAGGCTGTGGCGCAGCCTCAGCGCTCCTCGGACGACCAGCTACCCCCCCGGCTTCCCGATCATCTCCCCATCACTCCTCTCCTCCAGCCCTCCTCGTCACGAACCATGGCGGACGTGCGCTCCCTCCTGCGCCAGCAGCGGGCAGCCCGACGCATCGAGCACCCCAGCGCTGCGTACACCGAAGCGGGAAAGCTGCTCTGCACCCTGTGCCGCGAGCAGATCAAGGCTGAGACCCTTTGGGAAAGCCACGTCCAGAGCGAAAACCACAGGCGGAGGCTACACAGCGCGGACAAGGCCAATGGGCGGGCTCGCAGTGACGCCGCTGGCACCAGGCAGAAACGCAAGCTGGACGTCGAGGGCGAGGACGAGGACGTGGAGGACGCCGCTCGGAGGAAGCGGAACAGGGGGGCCGCAACAGAGGTTGGCGGCCCCGACGGATCTGGCAAAGAGGCAGGCAAGGAGGGCACGGCCGAGCACACGAGCAGCAAAGAGGCTGCTCTCACACCTCCCGCTCTCGTGCGGAGGATGTCGACCACGCCGTCACAAGGCGTCGAGCTGCAAATAGCCTCCCGGCCAGCCACACCGGCCCACCGCGACACCTTCCCCTCACAAGCAGCTGGCCCAACCACATCCCTCCCCTCCCGACAGGCCAGCAACCTCGCCACGGCCGGCCCACCGACATCCATGGCCGCGCAGGTGGACGAAGCTGAGTGGGAAGCCTTCCAGGCCGACATCGCCGCCCTCGGCGCCCCCTACGACGGAGACGCCGTCATCTCCGCGCCAGCCATGACGGCCGAGGAGTCCGCCGCCGCCGCCGCCGCCACCGAGGCGCAAGCCCAGGGGAGCCGCAAGCCGCAGGTAGACGTGGACATTGAGTACGAGCGCGAGGAGGCGACGCGCGCCATGGAGGACGAGTTCGAGGAGATGCAGGAGCTCGAGGGGCGGGTCAAGCGGCTCAAGGAGAAGAGGGAGGCGCTGCGCAAACGCGGCGAGAGCCACGGGCAGGAGTCGCTGGAGAAGCCGCCTCAGGGACTGGGCAAGGAGAATGTCAAGGAGGCGGCCGTTGCGGACGGGGATGCCGACGACGACGATGAGGAAGACGAGGACGAGGACGACTGGGACGGCTTCCGGTTCCGCACGTCATAGGTTGAAGGGGACGACGGATTGCTCCTGTAGGACAGAGAACAAATGTGTCCGGATCGCTGTACATTGGATAGCAATCAGGCGCCTACTGCCAGGACATGTGGCGCCGAGTCTGCCCATGCTCCAACGCAAACAGGGGCAGAGCAGCTGATGAAACTTGAAAGATGTCTAAAGTATCGCTGCAGCTCGTGGAGAGGCGGACCAAACAACGCCGGCCAAACCTTGGGAAACTGGTGTCTCGTTATCCCGCCGTAAATGCCCCGTCCCGGGCCCGCCATGGGCCGTACATGGTCATCACACGCTCGACAGGCGGCCCGTCCACCCGGCAGCCAGGTCCTCCCCCTTGCCGACGCGCTCCCAGAACCTCGTCAGGCGCCAGACACGGCCGACGCCGCGACTCTCCTCGCAGCGGCGGACGTGCTCCTCGCGCTCGCGCACCTCGCCCGTCCACTTGGCGGCGACCCAGCGGCGCAGGCCGTCCTTGACGCGCTCCTTCTCGACGGCGCGGCGGCGGGCCACGAGGGCGGGCGCGACGTGCACGGGGGCCATGCCGGGGACGCACTCCTTGGGCAGGACGGCGCGCTGGACGAGGGCCTCGGCCGAGGGGCGGGCGGCGAGGCGGCGCGAGAGGCGGATGGAGACGAGGGAACGGGCGAGGCGGCGCGAGACGACGGACGTGTGGGTGAGGAAGATGGAGCGGGCCATGAGGTCGGCGAGCGAGGGTCGCGTCGGGGAGGCGAGCAGCGGGGGGAGGGTGTAGCGCGTGCGGCGGAGGCGGTAGAGGTGGGTGATGGGCGCGAGGGAGAGGCTGCGGAAGAGGTGGCTGGTCTGGACGGCGTCAGCCGCCACCATGTCTCGTTCCTCGATGCCGCCTCATGGGCCAAGCGGCGGACCTACCCTGGAGGTGGACAGCAGATCGTCGACGTCGAGGAAGCCCAGGACGTGGAGCAGGATCTCGATGGGTAGCCGCTCGAGGGAAGGCTGGCAGGCCGCGGGGCCCGCCCGGCCAACAAGGCTGCCGTCGTCGTCGTCGCCGCCGTCGTCTTTGCTGTCGGTCCACGCCGCGTCGGCGTTCGTATCCGGACCAAGCGGTTGGGCACCCATCGACGTCGACCGCCCCGCCAGCTCACGGCGCGGAGCTGGAGCGTCCGCATGTACGATGAGCTGGCCGAGCTGGCCATGGCATGGGGCCGGCGCCGCCGGATCCTTGTCCATGGCAAGCGTGCTCGCAAGCGTGGCCCGGCCCGCGACCGCGGCGGCAGAGACGAGGCTGCCCAATGCCGTCGCGCCGCGCCGCCTCGGCGAGGCGTCTGCGAGGCGCCTCGGGGCGCTGGCCCCGGGCGGCGTCGGGACGCCGCGTCGACGAGAGGCGGCCGGGGGCAGGCGTCGTCGCATCGCCACCCACACGCCCGCCCGGCATCGTCGCCAGCCCGCCGGCCGACGAGCACCGTTGGCCAGGACAGGCCCGGCGACGAGGAGGCGGAGGAGGAGGAGGAGGAGGAGGAGGAGGAG